>VUQJ01039733.1:0-15483 GCA_015108635.1 Andinoacara biseriatus | reverse complement strand
TAGTTATGCTGCTTTAGGCCTAGGCTGCTGGGGGGGTTCCCATAATGCACTGCTTCTCTTTACTCTATTCATACTTCACTCTGTGTTTAATCATTCTCTGTGTCTCTTCCACAGCATGTTTTTTGTCCTCTCCCTCTCTCCCCTCAGCCCCAACCGGTCGCGGCAGATGACTGCCCCTCCCTGAGCCTGGTTCTGCTGGAGGTTTCTTCCTGTTAAAAGGGAGTTTTTCCTTCCCACCGTCGCCAAGTGCTTGCTCATAGGGGGTCGTTTGACTGTTGGGTTTTTCTCTGCAGTATTGTTGGGTCTTTACCTTATAATACAATGCGCCTTGAGGCGACTGCTTGTTGTGAATTGGCGCTGTATAAATAAAATTGAATTGAATTGAATTGAATTGAATTACCAAGTTGAATTGTAATTATGATCAGTTGGTGAAAATATGAGCAGAATTAGTGCTGCACACTTGTCCTTTGCAAGACACCTTATTAGACAAGAACAATGTGTGTTAATAAGGTAACGTCCAATTATTCTAATTCATCTAATTAGAGTGTAGAGCAGACTTCCATAAAATGGATGAGGTGAAATGTACACAGGAAAACTAAAGCAATTCCTTGACTACTGACAGTTTTTTTATATTGGTAAAACAGATCTCACTTCCACAATTTAATGCAGTCGGTAAGCTTCATTTTTCACAGTGCATGTTAATGTTGTGAAGTAAGAATTTTAAACCAAACCACCACCTTTTCCATAAAACTATCAGAGTACTTTTTGGTACCCAATCCCAAACAGCAAATGAAAGTATTTGGTCCTCTTTAGAAAGAAATATTCTCCCCTGGGGTCTAATATTGCTGTGGCCAGTGCGTCGAGGGATCAGTGCCAAAGAACACCTGGCGGGTATCTCTGCATGGTAGTAGGTGGTGCCCTGAGCTGAGCGCTTACATGGAGCAAACCGTAGACACGAATCTATATTGCAGTAACCAGAAAACATTCAAGCTGCAATTCAGCTTTGATATGCACAAGATGACAGACTCACTTAGCAAATGACCCAACAGGCAGTTTTTGTAGCAGCCCATTATGATTTTTCAGTTAGAAGGCTTCTTATTTTAATGAGCCATCATCAGTTGTTTCAGCAAAAAACATATTTTTTGTTGCTGTGATAAGTGGGAGTCAGGTGATGTAGCTAAAGAGCCACAATATAGGGAGGAAGTCAGGATTGATGGTGTCAACAAAATATCAACAACCACAGAGCACCTTTTTCCTTCACAGTTCACACCAATAATCATCACTGTTTCTTTGACCTACAGTATGACCTTTACATAAATACTAAGATTTGTACTTATTTAAACCCTAAACCCTACCATACCTTTTATTGTGATGTCATACAGGTGTGTTATTTATTTGTTGGTGTACCTACTGTCATATACACTCTTTTGGCTCCTATTAAAGGGTAAGAGCAAACCAAAAACACTTATGTTTTATTTAGTTGGCATGTTGGGTTGTGTCAAACAAAACTGGAACTTAGTCATGTCATTTCTCCACAGCATAACTGGAGGTCAAAAATCAACTGAGAACGTTTGATCAATGTTACTTTTCAGCAGCCAATTCTAATGTATGTTTGCTACCAAATAGGAAAGACATCACAGCGGCAACATCAAATCAATTCTGGTCGACTGGCACGTACACTTCATTGAACATTGTGACATAAAAGAAAACTAAGAATGAATATGTTTTTCTTCTGCATCATTGAAATGGGATTTCTTTCCCTGACCACATATATCAGCCCAGCAGCTAACACAGTGAAAAATACAGTATGGAGTTTCTGCTCATCTCTAATGCCGCAGATAATGTAGTGTTACATCATCTGTAGTACATTTTCAGTTTATGTTCTCTATATTAGTTTCATGTTCCATTAACTTAACATCTTTGAGCAAATCTTAATCTTGCTTGCGCACCGTAATTACGTCCAGCGCAAAGGCAAAACTTTCATGTTCTAGGAAGATCAGACGAACAGCCTTCATAATTATTTTTCTTAAAGCAAACGGTTAGAATATGCAACATACAGGTAGCAGCAGCATGCCAAGGCCCAGTGTTTCAGAGCACAGGGGTAAACCCAAGCTGAGGAAGGACACAAAACCTGTATTCATCTTGCAAGGAGGGAAAGTGTTTGTTACTGGAGTGCACCACATTCCACACAGCATCCCTGTGACAGAAATGACAGGAGAGAGGGAAGAAAGGAGGTCAGGAGATGGAGGGTAGAGGCCAAACGTTACACTCCAAGGAGGGGGGGAATCCATTCATCAGGCAGGACTTCATTATCATCCGGTGTGAGCGGGTAGTGTGGTTGAGGAAGGTGAGATAGCACAGAACTCACCTGGGACTGCGGCAGAAAACAAGCTAGGCAGGCATAAGGAAACTACCAGGTGGGTTGTCTTTTAATTTGTGAGGTATGCCAGCTTTGTTATGATGCATTTTAATTGTTTTTCTTTTTGTAATTCTTATGATGGCTGGTGATGTATGTATCTCTCTAAAGAAAATATAAACCCATAAATAAAGGCGTGAGAAATATCTACCCCCACTCAGTGCCCTTCAAGGCTTGGCATCTGTCCTCCTACTGTGCCCAGATGGACAAAATGATGTGTTGCGGAGTAACTACAGCAGCTCGTCTGCACAGGATAAGCACCACTGAGCAACCAGAAAGGACTTTGAAATATCCCTTTCCCAGGTGTGAAGGTGATGCTCAGGTGGAGCTGTGTGCTCACTGGTGTGCGCACAGCATGAGCAATTTCATTATATGCATACAATACACTGGGTTTTGTGTGTGTACAATATGAGCTAGAATAATTGGATGCGAAGGTGTGAAGGTCACAGGCGAATGCATTTGGTTTGGGGTGCAGTGGATAAAGGAGGGTCAAAGTAACAAAAACAAGCTGCACTGATCAGGTTTCAGGCTGCTGCACTTCCAATTCATCCACATCCATCAATTTCTTATGCAGACCATTAATATAGCTGCATAAAATCAGAGTTTACTCCATGAATTGGTTATTTTTTATCATTTAAACAAACCCATGAAAGAGCTGAAGTGTGATTTCTGCAGCAAGGACCATCATTTCTACAGGTCACAATAACATTTTAATGATCAGCTTTACTGCTTTATTACTACAGGCAGTTCAACCAGCCACTATGAAAGCAAGCACACTGAGTGTGAGTTAAATTTTATATTAATATTTAGTTTAATATGAACGTTAACAATAAACAGAAAGGAAAATTTTCCACTTTTTGTTTAGATTTGCCAAAATTTTGGAAACAACGTACAGTGAATTAATGATAGCCTCTCTTTGCTTTGTGCCATTTCAGCCTATAAAAGTTTGATACAGCAAAAATACATACAAATCTGATCATTCTGAGGTTTTCATTACAATTCAGATTTCTGGGTTGCAATTCTGCTCCCATCTGCCTTTTTTTATATGGAATGCAGAAACAGGGAAGGTGACTAATGAATCCCAGCAGGTGATTAAGGTCACTACAGAAATCACACCACAGAAAATGGGCAAGGATGAATTGCCTTGAATTTAGTGGGTTTGAAAGTGAGCGCACCATCGCCTTGTACTGTAGAATACCTCACTGCTGCTGCTGCTGCAGATCAGTCCAGTATGAGCTGGAGCAGGACAGGATGGAGCGAGATGGAAAAGCAAGATGATTTAAGATTAAGATGAACACTCACTTTATAACAACAGACACCCAAAGTCCCTCAAGATGTGCACCAGCCAGAATGTGGTTATCTCTCGCCTTAAATAATATTGTACCAACACTGACACCATCATTGATACCCTCCCAATTATGCTGTAAACGTGTGGCGCCAAATTGTAATATTACTCAAAAACAAAAAAAAAACAAAACAAAAAAAACCCAGACACCTCATTTTGGTGGAAGCTGCCACACAGGTGACTTCATCTACTGACTGATGTCGGCTCTGGTATGAAAATGAATGGGATACGCATGAGCAGAACACATTAGCTCTTTTTCTTTCACTTTTTTTTCTTTTCCATGCCAGGAGGGAGCGCACTACAATCTAACTGCCTTTGTGATTTCCAATATATTTTAAAGCATGCTGGAAAAACGTTTTCCATTTATTATTTCTTGTTGGAGATAACTGGGTTCATGCCATGTGTCCTGGATGCAGAAAATTTAGGACAGGAAGTGATATTTAATATTTCACTCCAATTAAGACCGCACTGTCAAAGCGCTGCACATGGCCTAAAAAAATCTAATTAATCACACGCCTCTAGTGTACATTTAACCAGGAGTCATGCTGAATCTTTAAATAAACTGTTTTTAAATAACTCAGAGTGTTGAAAAATTTAAGAACAGTGAGTACCACCTCAAATCCCGGAATATGTTGAGTGATTGCAGTTATTCCCAAAAACAAACGTCAGGGTTTTGGGTAAGATCAACACTCATGATGTTGCTTTTCTACCTGTGTGGTACTGCTGTGATAAACATTGCTGTTAGCAAAGCATTTACACCCTTAAGCAGACACATAAATGGCATTTTCCCACAATGTTATGGCGTTCCTGCAATGTTCAGATGCAGCAGTATCACACAGATACAAGAGCAACTCCATGTTAAAGTTGCAATCCTTCTTGAGTTTTTATCAAAAACCCTTTTCTGAGCTCTTTAAGTGGCCTTCAGAAAGATTATGTTGTCTGGTTAAAAATAATCAACTCCATATAACCACAACAGTCCTTCATAGTCCATTGATGTATCAAAATTAGGAAAAGAGCAAACACTGGAGTGATCATATGGTCAAATTTTTCTTTTGAACAATTCCACTCTTCCCCAATGTACTACCATAGAATGAAATATTAAAAAATATAAGGATTGTACCTTTAAGTGTTTCCACTGATAAGACCTATTAGAGGGATATTTCCAGGTTCCACACACTGCAGCACCCACATGACACATGGAACAAGAATCCGGAGTTAATAATAACAGCATCGTTAGACATGAACAAGAAAATAGATTTTTAGAAACATCAGGAAATAACAGACATGCAACAAGAGACACGCGTATATACTGTATATTATGAATAATATCGCTTATCTTGTTATGCATATAAACAAATAACATATTAACCAGTATGCAGTAATTTTACCCATCTGCTGCTCACAGCATTCTTGTGGTGCTCGTCAGTGAAGTAAAGAATCAAATTCTCTTAATATCACATGCATTAGCAGCAGTTAACACAACTAGCCTGACGTAGTAAACTGGTTTTTTAAAGTTATATGAGAATGTGAGGTTGCATGTGATTGCTGGAGAAATGGTTACTTTATTCATTGATTTGCACTCACATTGCTTCATCAGTTTGGGAAATCAAACCAATTACACAACCTGGTGACAGTTTAACACAGGCTGGAATCAAACGCCTGACCAATCGATTCATTTCCCCTCGGATGCTTTCTTAAAAAGTAGCTTCGGTTCAGTTTTACTGCTTAAGTTGTAATCAGATTAATGTAATCTGTTTACATGTAATCCAAATTTCTCCCCATGCCACCGACCCTGTGCTCACCAGTAGAGATAGTAGAAGAAGGAGAGGACGAAGAAGGACAGCTTGCACCAGGCCTCCTTCAGGCAGAACTTGAGTGTGTCGCCATTCATCACGGACGCCGGGTCGTAGAGCAGCTCCTTAGTGTCCGTCGGGGAATGGAAGTACCTACCACAGAGGGCAAAGACCACACCGCGGGTAGTTGACCCGTTCCAGACCCCGCAGGAGGGGGTGGGATAGGTGGGAGAGATGATGGGTGGAAATGGAGAAGAAGACAGCGTGGAAAAAGATGGCATGATGAGTTTTGGGGGGCATCATCATGCAGAAGACATGGGTGAAAGTGTAGTTGAACGTGTTGATGGAAAAAGACCTTTTGATAAACTTGCCCCTCTTCATATAGCTGTTTCTTGGATTTTAAACAAGAGCCAAAGTGTTAAAGGGCACACATCATGCTTTTAAATCCTTCCTTTTCATATGTAATTCATGGGAGAAAAAAATGGCAGATTCACAAAATTGGTTATCCGGAGGTCCATGACGTTGTTTAGCAGTTCCACAGCAAATACTATGATGTAATAGACAAGAAAATGTAATAGAGAATAGATTAAACTGAACTAACTGAAAAATATGACCCAAAAAGAATATAAAAATATTTACGCAGCACCGGGAGAGAATAAATTTAAAATTTCTGAACTCCTAGAGACTCAAAGTACACACAAAACTGTATTTAAGGGCTAAAAAAGTAGATTTGGCATTATGTGTCCCCTTTAACCTTCTTTATCAGCTGCCCTGTTAGCAGCAACTGATGCACAGTATGCTAGCTTGCTTGACACATTATTGCTGGAAACCAGGTATCCACTGTGCTAGCACTCAAAGGGAGGCGAAGTTTAGCAAATAGTTGACTGTGGAGATATTCCAATAAATTTGTAGGGAAGGACATTCAAGTTCCCAACAAGATAAACAAAATATGATTTCATATTTGAATAGATATTCAAATATATTTTCACCCAGGTCTGTAATGTAGTTTTATAAGGTATCAGGGCTGGGGTTTCCAAATCCAGTCAGCTTGGTAAGCAACTAAAATTCAACAGGTTTTTAATAAAACGAATATGAATTTTTAATGAAACATGTCCCCCTGTTTCAAACTACACCTGCTGACTGATTCGCAATTTAATGAGCAAACCAACCCCACCATCTACATGTCCCACCGCTGTGCTTTTAACACAATCAATATTTGCGAACACTAACAACACTCTTCCTTAAAGCTGTGTGAAATGAAGCTGTGCAGTATCACCAACACACAAAGCCCACTGTGTTTGGGGAATTGTAGGATGTTTCCTGGAGCTTTTACATTCCAGTGAGATTTATTTCAGGAGGGCTGTTCAAATTATGACATAAAAAATATGCCATACAGGAAATGAGACATGAAGAGGGAATTGCTGCCTGTTGCTTTGAGAGAGAGCTGTTAGTGGCACACACTGTCGATGGGGTAAAATTTGCCCTTAACAGACCCCAGAGCTGATATACATGAACAGCATTCTGTAACATGGAGTACTGTGTAATAGATCAGTTGTAATAAGATAGTTGGCTTCTGGTTATTTTTCAGTCTCCTGTTGTGTTTTGCAGGATTTTATGGGTAATAAAGTCCAACCAGGAAGCTGCCATCATTATGCAAGTGGTATCTCTGTGTAAAACCGAGGCTAACAGATGGCTTATGTCCTTATTTTATGGGATTTCATGTGCATTGGTCATTTTCACCTGGGAAATGCGCGTACACTTAGGTGTCAAAAATGAATTACATAGTAAATTTGTAGAGTCACATGTCATGCATTTATGAAATATGCAACAATGCATTTGAAAATGAATTTGAGCATCACACAAGTGTTCTGCCATGAGTCACTGTATGCATCCCATGTACAGTATTTCCACAAACGATACATTACTGAAGATGAGGCATACGAGGCTGGGTAATAATTAAGAATCTACTGAATACATCTGCATATTAAAATTTTCATCAATAATAAAATAATTAGTAAAGGCGACAGATGATACAAGAAGAAAATATTGGAGATACACTTTTTGTCAGACAGAGATGCTTTTATCATTTTTTTCCACACACCATATATAGTACTCTCTCATTCACACACACACACACACACGCACACACACACACACACACACACACACACACACACACACACACACACACACAGGTCAGAATGAAACAGCTGTGTAAAGGTTCCATTTGGTTTACGTGCTGTGATCAAATAACTGCATGAAATCAGAATCTGTTATTATTAATTAAAATAAACATAGCATGAATTAACAAAAGCAACAAAAGTTAGAGCTGAGTATATGAGCTGGTCTTTGACTCTATGCAAAAGCAGAGCATCTGTATGCTAACATGCTTACAGTGACAGTGTTAACATGCTCAACACATAGTGTTTACTTATAGACTGTATATTAATGATGGACAATTCACACTTTGCTTAACTGACTGACTTATAAATTAGTTAAGCTGGAGTAATAAAATGTTAATATAATGTTAACAGGTGCATAGAGTAATGTTCAAAAGAGGATTTAACCTATTTTACATTATCATTGTACAAGAGAATGACTGCATCTAATAATGTTGAGAAAATATATATATATATATATAGTGAAAATCAGTCACCAATATCAAAGACCCAGCTAATAACAATTATGTAAGTTCTCACTGAACACAGGTTAGTCACTCTTGTAGTGATCACGTAGGTTTTCATGAACTGCAGGTTTTGACTCTTTCTGCCTTGGCTTTATTTTTCAGTTCTGAAAGTTTCCACCATATTTGATTTTATTAGAGAAACAAGCTCTTTTTTAATTTTTTTTTTAACCTGATCATCATCAAAATAGTTTATATCAAAAGGAAACAGATCAGTGTTCAGTATTTTTTTTTTTTATTTCAATTGCATGGTTCTTCAGGAAAAGTTTAGCAGGATTCATTCTCTAGGATTCATGAATCTGTACAAAAGCATGTACAGCCCGACAGAAGAAGCACTGCAGGGGGGGGGAAACAAATCAAAACACAAAACTAAATGTGCAAACCAGTTTGGACCAGTTTAATCTATAAAACTATACTTGAGCTATCATTTTGTCAGCGCAAGTACCTTCTATGTGTTGTAGGTTTATTTAGATCCCCCTTTTTCCATTCGTGCTGCTCAATAGTCAGAAAAAAGCTGCTGAAGGAAATTTGAACCTGTGTCCCAGTGCCTGAGGACAACGCCACCCTTATGCGCTACTTGACCCTGTGTAAGGTCAGCTGGTCAGACGCCAGTTTGACTGCTATCTTATAGAGTAAAAGAGACTGTCACATCACGAGAGCAGCGTGACTTTAGCGGAATACTGCAACCTGTTGTATATATTGAATAATGAACGTAACCAAGGAGAGGGAAGCACACCATCTGGGTGTCTGGTCAGAGTCATTCAAGAAGAAGAAGAAGCTTTTCTAAATCGCTTTGTTTAATGGAGCACTGAAAAAGAAGTCAGTGACTAATTTAACAATGATTTAACTTCTTCAAATGGCTGCATTGCTTTGCTTGATGCCAAACTCAGAATGGTTTCATGAACACGCTCTGTTTGTGTGAATTTGTGTGTATGCACTGGCCTCGTTTTGCCTGGCTGCTCAAAGGGGACACAGTTTCTACAACAGCTCATTAATGAATGATTTTTGCCCCACTGGCAGTCTGCAAATTATGAACAAATGGCCCCTCTGTGTTTTGCTGAATATATCCCAGTTAAGCTATTTTGTCCTTTTCTCACTTTTGTCAATTGACTGCCTTTTGTTTCTATTATAACTATGATCATAATTTGATAATTAAATGACTAGAATCACTTTTTTTTTTTTTTACAGAGTCTGTAATTTTGCTTTAACAGTCAGGATCGGGAGACAATGAACAGAAAAGAGACAGTCATTATGAGGATTGGATCGGAAGCATTGGCCTCTCGCAAGCTAATTAGACAATAATGAATAGTTACAATGTAATTACAAGAACAAAAAAAGAGAAAAGAAAGCCACTTTTCAACCACTATAGTGCACCATTATTTCCTTGTGTCCTTTAGTTCCATGCTGTAAGTAGCAAACTAATCATGTTTCTACCTAGATGAATGGTTCACAGTGTTGAATAATGTATGGGTTATGGCTATTGAGAGCTGTGTGCGGGTCGCCCTCAGGCTTTTCTCACGCCACTGGCTTTGAGACGCCCAGCTGTCTGCACTGGCAGAAATGCTGCTGTTTAGTTTTGATGTTTCCATACATGCTGTGGCATTTAAAAGTCACATTAAAAGCAAACTTTATCACTGAATTTAAAAATGGGGAGGTTAACTGACATTAGAACCTATTAGCATGTTTTCCACTTGGGTCGTAAGAAAAACACTGCAAATATCACTACTGTTTTTTTAACTGGAGCACACTGATCACAGTTGTCATTCTAAGGATTAATAAATGACACTTCATGAAGGACACTCTTCCAGGTTGTGAAATAATTTACGAGTCCTGGAGGTGTTTCCTGTCTGCCTAGTTTTAAAGATGTGCCTTTGCCTTGGCTCGCTCTTAATTTGCTCCAATCGGCTATGTGGGAAAAGAAGGGAAAGCTTTTGTTGGTAAGTTATTTAACAGTTTCTTGGTATTCTGTGAGCAGGCGTTTGAGCACAGAATAAGTGTGTGATTATTATTCCTGATCAGCTCAGCTCTACTGCCCATGACGCACTACTCTGCCAGTTGTTAAACACATTGTAGCCTTAGAGTCATAGAACTTTAATGTAGATAAAAAAAAAATGAAATGGTTCAGAGCTGACCTAAGAAGTCTATTTTCAGATGGAGACGTGCGAAGTGGTCCATTTTCTTCCAATCATAGCTGCACAGGACATTATGCTAATGTGGTGTTAGATTTGCTTTGAAGTGCAACACTTTCCCTGTGCAGAGAGCTATTTTTGGTTAACCTTTGACTGACAGACAGATCCCACTGACTGACTTTACTAGTGAATAAAAAGCTGCTCAAAGCCACCTCAGCCCGTCTAACCTTAAAATTAACTAGCTGCCAAAGACTTTACTGCGCATACATGCTTAGAGGTATGACACCACTTTGCTGCTATATTGCAAGTCAAGTTCTCAGGATTTGCAATATAGTTCTCTGGTACAGATGAAGGCATATTTTGTGGATATTTCTCTATATAATTTCTTTATCCTGGGTTTTCCAGGTTTTCCATTTTTCTTAAAGTATTTTCAAATTTAAATGAGTGAATGAGCTACAAGTTCATCAGGCACCTCATTTAAAAAATAATCTGTAATTCAGGATGACAAAATGGAGAGCGAACGAAACTGTAGAGATGATGATAGTGGGTGATATGGAAGATAAAAACGACAGGTAGATGATGCATAAAGATGATGTTCCTTCTGCAGAAATGCCGTGTATTTCATATTTGCTTTAATATCAGAGAAAAGATGTTTTTAAAAAAAGAAAAAAATGTTTCTAAGTCTGAGATTACAAATGAAGGAATACCTATTTTGAATTTATTTCAAAGTTTCTCAATACAAATGATAATATCAGCTCAATAATATGACTATGTGGAGGCTATATTAGCATTTATAATTTCCTTATTTGTTTTAATAAACGCGTTGCACTGGATCCAACATTGAGTTGACAGTCTGTTGATCCATGTTGCTCCAATTAGTTTGTTGTGAAGTCAGGAATGCTTAGCTTTGTCCAGTGTCAGCTAATACATGTAAGCCTGGTTAGCAGGCTACTTCCATAAACTGTATGGGTGCAATGCACCTACACAGATGCTCATTAGTAATGCCGACTGGTTAAACACTAGAATTTCACTAACCACAAGTGGACCAGAAACACAGTAGTGATTCAATTTGACATTACAGAGTTCTAGCAAAGACCTAGCAAAGAGCTAGTGACAGCTGCAGGTGTTGACACCGTCAAACAAGGCAGCCATGCGCCAAAGTTTAAGCCTTCGCAAAAGGGTAGGTTACGTTTCCTTCCCTTTTCTTTTGTGTACCAGGCTGTTAACACATTGAATTCATTGCTGATTTGGGACATTTTACCGTGTAAGCCTGTTGGGACTGACTCATTGCAGACCCATTTGAGGAAATTCAGTTTTTGGCACTGCTGTGTTGGCTTCATTTTTCCATGCCTGGAAGTTGTATTATCATGCTGCAGTATGAATCTTTGTCTGGAAAGATAGAACCCAGAAGTTAACATGTTTCTGTAGAGTGGGAAGAGTAGGTACTTCAGTCAGGGTGCTGATTTAGCACGTTTCCAGCTCCATAGTGGCAATGACTGGGATTATTGCAGACTTGATGTACTGCAGTGTCATTTGCTCTTTTGTCTCCTTACATACAGTCTTTGTTTTCCTCTCGGAATACTCATGTGTCAGTCCACTCCAACTACTGAGACCACTTCTTGACAGCCTTCTTTTGACATTAATGGCGTTTTGCAGTCTTTATTTAGAAAAATCTGTAATGAAGTAGCCTTTCTCAGGTGAAACGAGCCTGATGTATTGATCTCCTGATGGCGTGGTCACTTTCACTCTGCCTCAATGCTCTTTAGATACAACTGATGTTGTTTTTGGGAAGCACTTTAGAATGCCATTAGAAGCTTTCAGTACTGCAGGCGTGTTTAGCTCTCTAGCTGTATGTGTCTCTGTCAGCAAATCTCAGTTTATGGATAACCACAGTGGCAGTTTAACCAGAGTCTGGTAATATTGGTAATCCTTTGCTCAGAGTGCAAACATCAGCACTGAAAGAGATTTTGAGGCACTTGAAAAAGAAAAGAAGGGGCAAAAAAAGCCGAAAAAAAATCTTGGAGTTTGTAAGTTAGTGGCATCAACCCGAAAAGTCACCTTCAGAGGTTAACAGGAGACAGCAGTGACCTCATCAGAAAGGGACAATAGTGGTCGGAGGGAAAGGGTTAAGTGTTATCTCGGCAGCTGTATCTGGATTTGCTCTGACATCCTTGACTGAACAACTATGGTCCGTGTACCTGCATGACTAGTGATAAGGACTATGACACATCTGTGCTCTCTGCTTATAGTCTTAGCAGTGACAGCTATTCGTCATGCAGGGATGCTATATGTGCTTCTTGACTAGAAGTTCTTGCTGTTCCATGACATAGTCACTGCAATAGATTATGTTGAGAGTATACCATCTTTGCTTTAAGGCTTTTCTTGCAAATCGTAGACACAAAAATAATTGTATTGATCCCTCATGTAGGTTTACTTGAATTATTTATTTTTATGTTAATTTGAGCTCAGACAAAAATAAACATTTTCCAGTATGCCCATGGCACAAAGCAAAGTGAAAGAAGCCAGAGAACTACTCCTGAAGAGTACTCACAGCAAGCTTGCCTAAGAGAGTTCGGGCTGTGTTGAAGAATAAAGGAGGTCATATCAAATATTGGCATTAAATCTCATTAGAATTATATAAACTCTGTTCTTGCCTTATATTTCCTAGCAAAATATAAAGAAATGAGGGGCGACTCAAGACTTTTGCACAGCCCTGTAAAAAGCTCAATAACATAATAGGCCAGTGAGCTACTAAATACTGTACGGTACAGACATTGAATGTCCTCAGACGATGAGTCCTACTATCCATTCAGCCTTATTTGTACTTTGTGTTTTATTGCGAATTAGCAAATATTAGCACGTCACACTAAAATAAAAAAAGGTGACCACAGTAAGGATTTTATCTGCTAAACACCAGCTTGTTGGTACTGGCACTGTGAGTGTGTTAGCCCTTAGCTCAAAGCACTCACCTCTCCTCCAACCTGCACTTGGCCTCCTGTCTGGTTTGCACCCGGGAACTGCCAAACCAGTTCAGACCCCATTTTTACTAAGTTTTATGGTCAAGTTCCAGAGGGAATGTGCCAAGTGTTGCATGATGGAGGGGGAGATTTGGCTGATGTTTGCAGGATGTGCTGATATATATGCGTTTCCTCATTTTTAACTTTACGACTTGCTGGATGAGTTGAGCAACAACCTCTCATCATTATGCTGATAAAAGCATATCTCGGAGCATATTTGCTACTGTATAAACATAATTGCTAGTAGAGTGTCGTAATGTCGTTGCTGGGCTATCATACACTATGTTAGCAGCATCTCTGAGTTTTCCAGCCTCCTTTTTTTCCCTCCTCTTTCCTCTCGTCTCTTTGCTCCCACTTTTGTTTCCTCACCCCTGTAGAGACGGGCCAGTTGGGCTGGAAGCTAATTTGAAGCCAATCAATACTGGTCTGTGTTTCTTCCTGTGTGTCAACCTAGTCCAGTGCCCTTGTCTAACTGCCGGCAGAGAGGGAAAGAGAGAGAGGGCGCATCTGTTTTGTGACTAACGCCCTCTGACTGTAAATCTATGGCAGCCGCTAAACACCACTCCTACAGCCATTGTGCTAAGTGCAAAAGACTATCTGATTGAATCCAAATGAGATTGATTTCAATGTCAAATCCAGTTGTTAAATGTGTGGACTGACAAAAAGCCCTCTTAGGAACTTGATTAACTGCAGATGGCATTTTAACTGATGCTTGAGGGTTTCTTTTTTTCTATTTTTAGATTGAAATATTTGGTTGTCTACAGATACGCACACACACACACACACACACACACACACACATACACACAAGCATGCAGCCTGCCCATCACTTTGCTTGCATGCAACAGCACTGATGTTCAGAATCTGACTCTTCCCAAGATAAGAGCAATCCCCTCCTCTCTTCTTCTCCCAGCCCCCTTCTCCTTAAACAGCCAATGAGGATGCTGTCTATTCATGAGGTGGAGTAGAAGCAGGCATGTGTAGGCAGCCTGCCACAGGAGGAGGTGTGACTTTATGAGCCAAAAGTGTGTGTACGCACAAGAGTGTGCTCACACTGAGAGAGGAGGTGGTGGAGTAAAGAGAGTGGAGAGAGAGAGAGAGAGAGAGGGTGTACGTAGGCATGCAAGTGAGACTCCAGGGAAGGAGTGACAGGCAAAGAGGGGAAGGAAGCCAGGTGCGTTTTACTCATCTAATTACTGACTCACACAACACAAACGCACACACACTCACACTCAAACTGAAGGTGGCACCTCCAGAGCCTCCACTAAAACACTGAACTCAAACACGTGTGTGGTGCGCTCAGAGCGACAGAGGGGATCGCTGAGGATACACGCATGAGAGAGAGGAGTGGAGGAGCCAAGGAAGAGGAGCCCGAGTGTGTATCGCCCAAGGGGGAGTTCATACACACCACAGACAGCGCACACACTCCAGCGGGCACTCGGCACTGTTTCCCTGACAACTAGAATGGGCTGCAATTTGTGCACCTTGCAGAAACGGGAGGAACACTACAAACTGCTCTATGAGATTGCACAGGTAAGTGAGACTTGATGGAGAATGCGTCGGTGGTGGCTCAATCATCATTGCCATGAAGCTAATGACAAGCAAAGGTGACAGTGTTATTAATGGTGTTTGAATAGTGTTGGAGTTAAGTCAAAAATCTGAATAACAAGAATGAAATGGAGAGGTTTAAGAAAGCAGTCAGGTTGAGTGGGAAACCCGGAGGAGACGAAAAAAAAAAGCAGAGGGTGCAAGAGAGAGATGTACAAAAATGAGTTACTTCCAAGCAGCCAGGCAAAGAGCCAGTGTGTGTGTGTGTGTGTGTGTGTGTATTCCGCACTCCGTCAAAGTGAGTGAAGCTAGTTATTTCTCCTCAGTAGCAGATGTGAGAACAAGTTCAGCTCTTCTTCCCGCTCTGGCTCCGGGGGAATTCATCACATCTCCTCTGACTGTGACTGTCTAGAAGCAATACAGTTCAAAGCACAGCCGGCAAATGTGTTCTGCTGTTTTCCTTTGTGTTGTTTGTCAGAAGTGGACTTCTCTGACCTAACATATGATGTTTTTTTTTTTTTTGGGGGGGGGGGGGGGGGGGGTTCCTCTGCT
>VUQJ01039731.1:0-11164 GCA_015108635.1 Andinoacara biseriatus | reverse complement strand
GGGGGGGATTTTCTGTGTGCCTGAAAATGAATCATCTGTGGGATTTTTTTTTCAATCATTTTATAACATAGGCCAAGGTTTAATAAGTGAAATGCCTTTTCAATTATTAAGAAAAACCCTATGGAAACTAACTGGTAATAAGAAGCATTTGGGTCCCATAGTGTAAAAGCTCGTGTAAAAGGAAAGGCAAAAACACTGTAAAGCTACATTGAGATTCTCCTTGCCACTTGGTATGTGTACTGTAGCTGCATAAAGTCGATATATTCTGAAAACTATTATAGTTATTTCAGAAAACAAGTTCATGTTTAATCCAATGGAATATGTTCAGATTGAGAGATGAGACCAAACCACACTGCAGATGTATAAGCATTATATCTGAACTATCCATGTGGTTTATCACTCTGCAGATAATAATGAGCCTCTTAGTTTATCGTTGTACACAAGACAATCTAGCCTGTTCATTGTCTCCTCTCCCTGGGTGAGTGCGTCCTGCTAATCATTTTACTGATCCCTCCAAGGACAAAGTGAGAAAAGGTCCCTTCCTCAAAACACCTATTACCTCCTGTGCAGTGAGAACTGTACAGCAAACAAAACGGCAAACAGAAAAGAATGAACACCAAAAAAAAATTTGGCATGAAAAAAAGCAAGAGTTCAGTCGAACAACAATGCAAAAATGTCCATTTTTATGATCCGGGATTGTAATGAATGAAAGCACGTGAGATTAGCGCGGGGTTTTGTTCAAGCCTGTTATCAAAGAGGAACAACAATGGTGGTGAAAGATGGGACAGGCTTGCATGAAACAGAAAGTTTTTTTTTTTTTTTTTTAAAGCCTTCTGTGGGAATTTAAGGGGGAAACAATCGCCCTGACACAGGTCCTTTGTTTCTGGACGGGTATGAATTGAAGTGGCCGAATGTGTCTGTTGTTTGAGATTTCTGGCTCTCAGCACTCATCACTTCCCAGAAGATAGGTGATCAAAGATAGAGACAACAGGATGCCAAAGACATATCACAGAGAATGTGAGGATTTACATCTGCACTCCTCATAAAAACAGAAGCATTTACAATGGAGCCCCAATGGGCCCCCATGGACTGAGCAGAAATGCGTGTGTGTGTGTTTTCAATGGATTTTCAGCTCCAAAATCAGTCTCCTGTTATTATCTGCTATGTGAGAAGAACCTATGGGAACCTCAACAGAAAAGGCAATATCAACAATTTCACACAAAGGACCAAATAACAGAATTACGTGTTCAGAAACCTCTGTGCTGGATGAAAACAAACGCATATGCACAACCCCACATAAGAGACGCTACACAAACTTGCACAAACACACAGTAAAGCACATGCACGCATGCAATCACAGAGCACGGAAGGGATTACAATATTTTCCCCCCTCAGCCAGATTAGACAAGATCAAATTATTTCCCTTCTGTGATGCCAGTTTTCTGCTGTCTAATGCCGGCTTTTCAAACAACACAAGGTTTATTGTGGGCAGCACATAATACAGCAGATTTCAAATTCCTGTCAAATGCGGTGTGACAGAATACAGTAGCTCTTCTCGTATTGAGCAGGAGGAGGCCCGCGCAGGCCACTTACACTGGCTGCAGCTAAGCTGTTTATGTCCCCCATTCAGCAGTTACACAGGCCGGCGAGTGTAAACACAACAGTATCTTTTTAATTGTGCTGTTTCAAGCCTCGCTTCTCTGTTGAATTAGAGAGCAGACCACTCTCTGTTTCTCCCCTAGTCTAGCAGATTAGGGCCCTCGCTGTAAGGAAATGCCGGGGTGGCTCAGTTTGGGTTGTCACCGAATCAGCTTAAACTTCCCTCAGCGAGCATGGCGAAGAGCGATAACAACCCTACGCTTGTTTGCAGTGCAGATGCGGCAGTAAGGGTGACTGGGTGAAGGCACTGTGCGCATATGTTTGCATGTCCTGCAGACTTTTCTGCTTGTTGTCCCTATATTTGTTAGAAAGCCAAAGATAAGGAGTGAGGAAAGGAGAGTGAGATACATAGGTAAGTGAGTATACCTGTGTATGCACACGTGTGTGACACAAAGAGACCCAGAGACTATGTGAATGACAATGTATATACAGAATATTGTAACATGTCATATTAAAACAAGCCTTGGGAAACTGGATCTGATAGTTTCAAGGAATCTTTTCTTTATTTAGTGGTTAACTACAATCCTCTCTGAGAACTAATAACGAAGATGCAATTACATGTTAAAATGGGCCTACAGGATGCTCCAGTTCGTGTCAAACAATTTTCACAGGACAGTGTATGTGTGGTTTTTTCCCTTGTTAAATTAATTAATGATGCAAGGTGGTTAAAACACAGCACAGCACATAGAATAAAGAGGTGTGTAAAGATGTATGGAAAAGTTGGTTTCATAGTAGAGTAGCACTATAGGAAAATGTTATAATCTACAAGCGACATTCAATCTGTCCACATATATTAATGAAGTGCTTTATTCTATGTGCTTATGCAGTTTGTCTGCCTTGAATCCACAGCTACAGCCAAAAAAAAACAGCAAATGTCCCACAAATGATGTGTACATTCAAGGGACAAACCCTTGCTGTCAAAACAAATTTGACTCTTCTCCTTCAGTGGCAAAAGATGAATTACTGTGACATTGTAACACAAAAGGATGAGATCATAATGGAGAAATATGTGTTTCTATGGACGCTAAAAACCACTGTTCATGTCCTGTTTTAGTTCTTTAATAATAATAGAGGTAATTTCTCAAGTGTTACCAGTGCAGTCATTCATCATGTTAGCTTAGTATGTAAGTCTTACAAAATATTAACCAGAGGTGTTTTAAGGTCAAAAGCAAATTCAATTTCAAATTCTAATTAGTCCTGTCAATAGTGGCATCAGATAAAAGTCTCAGAGGCACTAACTCAACTGAAGGAGTGGAGACCCCACAAATAAATGGTAGAGAACATGAAAACGAGCTATGTGTTGAGATGAAAAGGCAATTCTAAGTTAAGGGTAAATGATTAAGTAACTGCTTTGCAAGTTCACAAAGACGGCCCAGATATGTTACTTGGCATCTTGGTCAATTTCAACAAAATCTCAGAAGTTTTCTTAGACCCCAGATTTGTAAGTTCTCATTATACATCTCCTGATCCAACATCTGTTTCTCCCAACCATTAAAAACTTGGTTGTGATGCATTTTTTATTGCACCATGTGCTTTTGTAGAATGATCAGCTGGATTTAAATTGGTTAGGACGTGTAGGTTTTAAAAATTTAAATGTTGTCTTTAAAAGATGGGGGCAGGGAAAATAACCCTGGCAGTTGAAATGAGGTCTGTACACACTGAAGGAATTAACCTTTTCTCTATTTAAGAGCAGTGAAGAAGTGAAAAGTAAGTCGTTGTCTGGCATTCAAGAAAGAAGAGTGTAAGGAGAGAAATTTAAGGGATCGAGTAAAGGGCAGGAGAGCATTATAGAGCGAGTGCTTTTATGTTAATTGAACTAAAAGTTCACAACTTAGGGTTTAGGTCCAGTTCGTGCATGCAACACTGTGTGAGCCAATAAGTTGCCCTGTGGTCTCATTTCAATTATCATTTATGTTTACTCTCACTTTGGCTCCAAACCAGAATGGCTCAGTTCAGACCACAATATGACTGATATTAAATGTGAATGAAGTTTAATTTTGGCTTCCAACCCAGTCAGAACCAAACTCCTTCACAGAGAGCAGCGAATATTCATGAACTTAAACTCTACCAGAAAACTTCCACGTACGTTTCATTACTTTTGTAGATGATAGATGCCAATTTTAGATTTTGAAGAAAACATTTAAAAGGGAAAATGAATTTAAATGAGTTGGATTTGTCACAATACTAGAATTTCAAACTTAGTTTGGTCAGTGCCAAAAAATACAGTAACTTATCTGTAAGATGTATACACATATTTAAAGATTCTCTAAGGTGCACAGAAACAACATTTTTTAGGTTGTCTGAGGGAGTGCTGTGCTGCTGGTATTTTTGTTGCTGATCAAATAGACTCAGTAAGGTAGGCTGCCACTGTTTCTGTCTCTTTGCTGGTAGTCTTTTACAGCTTCAACCCAGGGTTTTTGAGAAAGACAATTTTTAGACACAAATAATTGTGTTATCTACTTAAATGAACACTCTATTAAACGTTTTAAACAGGCAGGAGTGATAAAATTTGCTGCCGTGCTCTCCAACATTAACGTTATCATTGTAGATAACACTCTTCTACAAAAAAAGAATTTAGCTTAAAATAAAACTAGGTTAGCAGGCTCAAAAATGTGCATGATTCACTTGGTTTCAGTTTCCTTAATTCGGCTCCACTTTTCTCAAGACCAAATTTATTTCTTAAATGTTTTCACCACCATTCCCATCCAGTCCTCCTAGTTCATCATAACTCAAAAACAGGACGTGCTAGACAAAACCAGATTTGGAGTCAGCAAGTGAAATTTGTTAAAGTACAGGTTAAAGATTCCAGTAGCAAAATGTAAGTGGACTATTGTAATTAGCCATAGCTGCTATTTGCTACCCTAACAATAACTAAATGGACAGCTAATGTGGCTATTGGGTAATTGCTAATAGTTAAAAGGCCAACGCTGACGCGTGCGCCGTAGCATTACAGTTATGGATATTAAGATTTTCAGCTTGTCTGATTGCTGCTCCATTTTATATCAGTTGGGATAGAAAAAAAATGTTGTTGTAGATGAAAAGTAAAAACATTTGTGTCAACCTCACCTGTGTGGATCTTTTAAAAAGAACACCTTTCATTGCCTTGATTGTTAAATGTCATAGATAAGATATCCTGTCAGTTAGAAAAGATGTTTTAAAATACATATATTCCACAGAAAATTGAATTTTCTTTTAATAATTTCAAAGGCAAGGCAAAAATCCAGTCTGAGGAGCACTGAGGTGATGCCTATTAATCCCCGTCTATTCGACAGCAACGTTGGAAAAGGTAGAATTGTGAAATGACAAGCCTTAAAAAACGCGAATGAGCACACTTGAACGATTTCAACTACAGCTCCCCTCAACCATGCCTGTGGTTTTGAAAAGGAGGCGAATATGGTGAATTCTGTCTGTAGAGTGATGCAAAGTCAAGTGGACAGGCAGGTAATAGGAGGGAGAGGCGGGGAAAGAGAGACAGGCATGGAGCAATCATGAAAATGAATGCAAATGGAGGCAAGGGCAGCCATGGGAGGTCCAGGAGCATGGAGAAGGATGTACTTTAAAAAGACCTGTTCAAAGAGCAAAGAGGCCTAACCTTCACTTGAATCGAATTAATAATTGGAATAAGCATACAAACATTTTCATGAACACCAAATTTCTAAATACAAGGCATGTACACATCTTAATGTATCCTTCTTTATTCAGGCAGATAATGCACATCTAATTTCCAACAGACACTAAGTGTTACAATTCATTTATACTGGCATCCATAACCAAGTTCAGGTCATTCAGTGGCATCACTTCTTCAGTCAGTGGGCACATACATTTTCAATGCCAAATTAACAGTAGAGAGCTTTGAGCGATGAATCCAAAGTCAAATCATATTAGTTGCATCTCAACAGCAGGATTAGCCGTTGTGTTTTTACCAAGCATTCTGTCCCATGTGCTTTTTAAGCCAAGTGGATGAATTATGCTGTGCCAGTCTCTTGTGTAATTTGCACTAAAACTTTAAAACCACGCTCCACCTTTCAGTCCATCTTTTCTTCCTTCATGTTGGTTTCTGTAGGCACTTCTTTTCCTGTTTCCAACCCATGCTCACAGCTTCTCCCAGTTCCTCTTCTCTCTATCATCCCATTGATGTTTCCCCTTGACTTTCTCACATGTATGCTTCCCCATTTCCCCTCCCTACACTCCTTCTTCCACACAGTGTGGATGGAGGGTAGCAGCTTTTCTGCTCAGTCGTCCCAGACTGACAAGTACCTTAAAAAACACTGTCAGTTTAAAAACATGACGTCCCGTGACCTTCCCGGCATCTCGCACCCATGCCCAATAAATTAATGGAAATATACATCAAAGCTGTGAGTGTGTGTATATATACGTGCATGGATGGGTTTTCATTTCTCAACACATGGGTGTGAAAAATGACGCTGATGAATATATATTACTCTTGGGCCATTCAATTGTGAAGAGGCTAAAACAGCACAATGTGTGTCATTTGCATTAGATGTTCCTGTTATGTATGTACCCAAAGTATGTGTACTACTGTGGATATATATTTTAAGTTCCATTCTGTCATGCTCTTTAACTTCTACACAGAGATTTTTTTCTTTTACTACACTTTTAAATGTAAAAAAAAAAAAGTAATGATTTTTATTATGCTTTAAATGCAACTTTAAGTAATTAATTGCTGCTGAACACTTTCAGTCTGCACATTGCAATAAAGACAAAGCTTAAAGTCTGATTTGTGTGCTATGTTCACAGTTGTTTAGAGTTTGGTGACTTTCCTAATAACTTTGAGGACTGGGCTGGTAGGAACCAATGATAAAGTGCAGGCAAACATGCATACATCATTTCTCCGTCTCTCCCTCTCACTTATTTGCCCTCTTCCTCTGCACCACAGGTTCTGGCTGTCCTGCAGCTTTAAACATCTCAGCTTGTGGTTCCAGATTAATAAAACAGGGAATTAATTAATTTTGGATGAAACCTTCACAGCTGGGGAGAGGTTGTGCCTTATCAAGGCGTGTATTATTGACAAGTCTAAAACCCTTCAGTTCCTCAGGAACCAAACTGTTACGGCCAGAACACTACCACCCTTTCTTCTATAAAGAATGCTAACTGTGCATAGGTAAAGGATTGATAGCTAATTGAGCATACTTTCTGACAAATCGTCATTGTGAAATGTCTTTAATATGAGTGCGGTTTGTCGTACACTGTTAGCCCATTTGTGGACAAGTTCAAAATAGGTCTAATGAAATCCAAGAAGGCTTTAAACAATGTACTCTATAGGCTCTGCACCCATCCAGATATGAAGGTTTACCTGGGAGGTAGTATATATATCCATCCATGAATAGAAGTCAGCTGTAATAATAATAATAAAAAAAAATGTGACAGGATCAGTTTTCCACAAGTTTCCAAGGAAAATAACCCTCAGTAGAGAAATCTGAAATTTTCTCTGAAGCTACAACACATTTTCTATTTTAATCCAATTAAAGAAAATGAATGAATAGAAATCAGTTTAAATCTGTTACTAAGCACTGAATTCTTCCATGTTAGCGCCAGTATGGCTGGGGCTACATTTGTCTTCTTTAATGTGTGACATCTGTATGTAGAAGCATCATGTGGTTCCATTTAGTTGTTTTCTCTTCAGTGACTATATTTTGTTCTCTCAAGCAGCTTTCCATGAAAAATTAAATGGATGCTAAGTGTCTAATGCACTTTTTCAGTTGTGTGTTGAGACAATAAAAAAATTAACAGTAGAAATAATTAATTTTGATTGGTGCCAACAGTACTGAAAAACTTATGTTGTGCCCTGATAAGTAATTTATGCCTCATGCAGATTCTCCTCTTCACTTACATGCAAAATAATGTCACTCCTATGTTATATAAATTCTGAAAGACTTTTAACTTATGTTCCACCTTGTTGTGATTACAATATGCCCCTGCGCACCTCAGCGTGGCTTTGAAATTTTATTTGCTTTTATTTTGAAGTTTTACCCAGTCATCTAATATGCATTTAACCAGAGGTAAACATGCCTCCTAAGCAGGAGTTCATTTTGTAGCTATTAATTCTTACCTTTCTCCCTGGCATGGCTCATTGTCACACCACTGTAAACATCTCTCCTTTTGTTTTTCTGTCTACTACTTAGCATATCGCTACCAGCACTGCACGCCTTAAATTTAACTGTCATTTAGCCTAATGCGGCATCCAGTTCTTCTTGTTTACATGATGTTAGCCTACTACTACTACTGTGACTATGCTAGTTTGTCTGTTTCCTAAAGTGATTCAACAAATAGAGCCAATGTTACAGCAGTACCTACAGTGCATCAGTGTCTTTAAAATAAAAGCAACACTCCAACCCACATGTGATGTTCGTGATGATCATGATTTGAGGTATGGACTATACTTGCACTCTTTGCTGCGTGTGCCAGCAAGTTTGAGGTGTTTTGCCTGTGTTTTATTGTCTACAGAGCTCTCACAATTTAATCATTGTTAATATCACAGACATGTATACACATGTAGAAGTGATATCCAGTTTGGATTCTGGTTTGGATCACTTTTCACTACTGGGCAAGTAGGCAATAGAAAAACAAAGTTTACTGAAACAATAACACAGTTACTTACATTTCCCCTCAGTCCAGCCTCCATCAAACTAACACTCACACCTTCAAATACAAAAATTAATTTCAGCCCATTTGAACTACCGGGTGTGCATGCATGGACGTACACACACGCACATACACACACACTCACACACACACAGATTCTTCTCTGTCTCTGCCCCTCGTGATCCCCTTGTTATCCCCGTATGGCATCTTGCTGAATGACTGAATCCATCCTGACAACAAATGGGATATGAGACAAAGAATATGTTTCCCTTCACTACACCCATATTACTAATAGATAGACTGTTGGGTTGCATAGCATAAATACTTTAACCACGTCGCCTCCATTTGTAACAGTGTGGCCCTAACAGATTCAAACAGGAACATATTAAATATAAATTGGCATTTTATAATGGCCTTTTGCATGTGAGTATGTGTGTGTCTGAGAGGGTGTTGTTTGGACTCGAGTCGTGTTCTGCAGGGACTCTACAGCCCTTGCAGACAAAGTAAATTGAGGAGGAAGGGAGACCAAGTTTTTCTGTGGGGATTTAAGCTGTGTTGGCAGTAAGCTGAATCAGGTCAGTACAGGAGAAATATCTGTTATCCAGAGGAATTTGTCCCTACTAAAACACCCCCATAAAAATAAAAGTACAAATGAATGCTCATTCATCCATCCATCCACATATGCACAGATGTGCATATATCAGCTCAAATATAGTAAAATTAAAGATCTGTTAAAAGCCTTTACCCTAACTGTACAGTTTAAAACTTCATGATATTATATTAGCACTGATAGAAAGGAAAACAATAAGAAAGCAAGTCAAAGTTAAACAATAAAACTAAACAACGAAGAATTAAGGACCAAAGAAAAACCGAGGCAGCAAACCTGCATAATGGTGGAAAGTAATGCTTACCACGACAGAAGAGCTAGTTAGCTGTGCAAATGCACAGAACATGTAGACCAGAAGCAACATGGTTTCCCAGAGCTTGTACTACACTCCTGTTGGACATCATGTCAACCCAGAGCTGATCCATCACACTCAGGCATGCACACACTCTAGCTGTGAAGCTCTGACCACAGATCTGTCATTGTAAAGGCTGTAGAACATCTTGTCTGTCTAACACACGCTGCAGCTAAACTGCTGTACGACATCTTAAATCACAGGTCCATCATTGTACTGGGAGAAAGACATCTAGTCTGCCTTGTTACAAACCTAAGACAGCAAATTGAGGCCATTATGGCTTCGCAACAAAATTGTAAGGACTAAGGATTTTTTTTTTCCTTTGGCTTGATTATATTGTCTTAATTTGTTTCACACACTGCCAGGTCTTTTCAGAAAACCAGTTTTCAAAAAGACTTACCAAAGTTTTTTGCTGTCCATAGAGTGTGGAAATATGGATACACTACTAGCACAAAAATATATACAATACTAACACAAGCAATTAAAAGCTCTCAAGCTGTTAGTTTTCTTAAAATCAGTGTGTGTTTTTATACTTTTGCTACTAATGTCATCTTGGTTCTATTACTGGAGCAATGCCACAGCAGTGACCTTTTAGCTAAAGGTTAACCATGCCTGATCAAGCGTGGCTTGATTATGTTATTATTATTTGAAAACAGTTTGTTTGTTTCTTTGAGTCTTTCTATATGTCTTTTGAACTCTTTCCAGCCTCTAATGACTGATGATTTTAACATTCATTAGCATTGTCAGGAACGATTGTTAGCATGTATAGGAAAGAAAAAAACACAGACTGAAGATGCAAACCTTTGCTTCCAACATCAAACAAATTGGGTTCACACCTTCCTGCACTGGCACTGAATAAGAGAACTGCCCATACACTGCATCAAATGTATTTGTCATTTTACTCCTGCATATAGTTACAGGAGTCCTTAGGAGTATTACCTATAAAAAGACTGTCAGAAGGACGGGCTACCTGTTCATCTCACTTCACCAGTTCAGATACTGTCCACCTTTGATTTTAAGATAATCTTCTTATCCTCTTCTTTGTGATAAGTGCTGTTGCTCTCTGTCTGTCTGCCGGATTGCCTTGTCTGAAACACACACACACACACACACACACACACACACACACACACACATGCGCACACATATATTCTTAGAGCCTGGCTGAGCAATTTACACACCAACCGGCTGTTATAATGCATCTCAGACGCTTTCTCAGCGTCCTACAGCAGCTGTGAGAGATAGAAAGATACTCAAGATGGTTCTGCTAATGGATCAAGAGACAAATGGGGCTTTAAAAGGGATAGCCACTTCACAGGAGTGTGCACAGAGGAGATAATTATATGACATATTCTTTGTCTGGTGATTTTTATCCTATGCCATTTTTATTAGCTCCTTTGAAAATTTATTCTGAAACTGTAAGAGTGCAATGTATCACAGTGTATAGCACATGTTTTATGACATTTTCTTTAGCAAGTGATTCTGTCATAGCTAGCTGTCATCATAAACAGCCATTTAAAAAAAAGTTATGAATGTTAGGAATGCATGTTGTCTATTTTACTTTTACTTTGTGAGTCTGAACACACTAGTTTATAAATGTTAAATTTTGGAATGTCATCCCATTAGAAGTGTTGATGTGTCAGGTGATCCCAAATCTTGGATTCTCAAAATCAGTTGAAATTCAATTCATTACCATTTTTACAGAGGTTAAAATAAGAAAAGAAATATCTTTATTTTTTTAATATACAAATCAGAAAAATGCTCTTAATGACAACAAAATTTGTAGAGGAATGTAAGAATGAAAATGTCAGAAATGTAAATACATTCAATATATAGACATCATGAGCTTTAAGCTGTCTGAGAGAGGAGAGAGAGAGAGAGAGAGAGAGAGAGAGAGAGAGAGAGAGAGAGAGAGAGAGAGAGGAGAGCATTCAGTAAATGTC
>VUQJ01039730.1:0-11031 GCA_015108635.1 Andinoacara biseriatus | reverse complement strand
CCTTTTTTTTCTGTGGTTAGCACTGTGGTTAGCGCGGTGGTTAGCGCTGTGGCAGCACTGTGGTTAGCGCGGTGGTTAGCGCGGTGGTTAGCGCTGTGATTAGCACTGTGGTTAGCGCGGTGGTTAGCACTGTGGTTAGCGCAGCTGCCTCACAGTTGGAATAACATCTGCTGAGGGGAGAGAGAGGACAAAAGACACACTGTGGAAGAGAGAAAGAGATTAATAATAACTAATGATTAAATACCCCCAGCAGCCTAGGCCTATAGCAGCATAACTAAGGGATGGTTCAGGGTCACCTGATCCAGCCCTTTTCCAACACGACCAATGATCGATCATTGATCACTGATCAGTGTGTGTCTAAAGCTTCATCCAGATCAGTGTAACAGTGATGCTACAGTAACTACAGGAAATGTTTCAGAGGAACTGACAGTCAAAAATAATGGTTTGTTGCCTGATGGAAACGCTATGCCATAGAGGCTAAGACACCCTCTTTTTAAATAAAATTTAAAAAAAAGATTGTATTTAACCTGTAATAAATGAATAATAAAAGAATACAAACCTTTCCAATGAGTTAGTCCGTGAAAGCAGGCAGTCTGTATCAGAGTAATCTGGTTGGTTTCCGTGAATTTATGGAAACACGTTGGGTTCAGTTTAGGACCGAAAACTAAATCTACAGCACCAGGGGGGCCACAGCAGGCTGCTCCCGATGCAACCCCAAAGCAGATTTATGTCTCTGGAATCAAACCAGCAACACTTGGCAAGCGAGTGTGCAACCCGCCACACTCATTAAATCCATTAAAGTTCATAAATACACAAACAGTAATATCAAAAATAAAGGTAGGCTTTAATAATGTTTAAAATGCCACGTGACTTTTTATTTGTTTGAGTTTGCTTCTGTATTTATTTACCTTTGTATTAATTCTATTTGCTTATTTTCTCTGTATACTAGATTATTTTGGTTCAACACTTTTTGACAATATGGCTGTCAGTATTTATCAACAAGTGAGCAGACTGTCATTTAAAAATCTGAGTCATAAAAAGAACCAAAATAGAAACTGTTTAAATATTTAAATGACAGAGGTTAACCGACTGTAAGTACATGGCCTCGCTGCTTATTAATAAAATACGTGTTTGACTCTTGGGTGCTGATGTAAACAAGAAAACACGAGAAATGCAGTTTGAATGCTGTTTAAACACGCGTGAACGCAGAGGGAGGGGGCACAGGAGGCTGTGCGGCAGTGTGAGGGCGGTATCGGAGGTCGGGAGAGGATTGGAGCTCCCGCGGGGTCCGGACAGCTTGACAAACACTTCAGACACACACGGTCAGGCTGCGAGATACTTTCCTTACTGCTGCCTCTGCTTCTTGCCACCTTCTCCTCCTCCGAGGGGAGCGGAGGAACTCAGGAGGCTGCTCGGGAGCAGCGCGGCGGCCAGAGGCTCACTCTGCTCCCGCGGTGTGTTGGTGGAGGCGCGTAGAAGATGCTGCGCATCCCGCTGGTGACCTAAACTTCTTTCTCTTGCCCGACTTATCCAGCCAGGAGTGTGCAAACCTCAGCACAATGCCACAATTATCCACCAGCGGAAAATCGAGCGAGAGCAGCCCGCAGCGGGAGCAGGGAGCGGAGGCAGCGGGCAGCATGCACACTTTGTACCCGGTGTGAGCGCAGCAGCGACACTTTCTGCTTTTCTGACGGTAAGAGAGAGGCTGACATGACTGCGATGATCGTTCACCTTTTAAACCAGGGTGCATTTCTATCCCCAGGTTCGAGTATTCACAGGGTTTCTGCTCTCCAAAATAATATAAAAGATAAAACTGTAGAACGATCAGAATTTGCTCGCTTATAGTTCTTTTTTCAGTGTTTCCATTCATATTGATAATATCAGCTACTTGACACTCATTGGCTGAAATGCACTGTGCTCTCTATCAATGCACAGTTTCTTCCCCAAACTAGGACGTCCACAGGCTCCCAGCCATCTCTCCATAGGATAAAGACCCTGAAGATGCAGAGGAGGCGAGGCCGGGTCACCATAGCTGGTCTCAGTGTTGTGCCTCTTTGCCTCCCCCGAGGAACATTATATAACTATTGAAGGGACTTGGCCAAAAATCAATGCAATCTGTCAACAGGCTGCTGCTCATCACGTACCAGTCCGCTCAATACTCCTCATCATAACCCATCACGCCCTTTGCAGGGACTGTACTGAAGAGTTCATGGACTGGTTCTTATAGAGCGCTTCCTGCAGCACATCTTCATTCACACACATTCATAGAAGCACTTTTTAATACAGTGGCAGTCAAACAGTGACGCTCAGAGGAACGCATCACATTTCTTGAACTTGGCTAAATACCAAAGCTTCTGTGTGTGCACCAACAAATCCAGCTGCTGCAGAACTCTCTCCACTGTATTTAAATCCTATGACCTTGTATGCACAGTAGCACCTTTCCTCCTTCAGAGAGGCCCACATCGGTCTTTGCTTTGTTCCTGTGCAAGAAATTTGTCTCATCTTATCTCTGCTGACAGGCTGCGTTCATCACCATCCAGCGCGGCTCCTGTCCTCCAGCACAGCGAAACTTAATGACTCAAGAGAAGAATACAGGGTCTAACTCAGAAGTGATTAAGAGCAAATATTTGGTTGTGTAGCTACATGTTTTCATCCAGGTAACTATCTCACTTCTGCTTTTTAACCTCTTGATGGCTGACGAGCAGAAAACTTCATTGCTCGTACTGTTTTTATTGCCTGTTTTTTGAATTTGGTCTGTTCTAAATTCAAGCTTCTTGACATCAACTAAAGAAGGAAAAAATCTTCTGAAGACATTTATAGTTTGTGTTTTCATATCAAATGATGGTTAATGTGAGCCCCCCCCCCCACACACACACACACACAGACACAGATATCAGCTTCCTCTGGCAGTCTGTCTAAGGAATATGTAACATTTGTTTGCACGCTGCTCTGCTCTCCCAATTTCGAATGCCTCACTTGCATCAGTGGGATAAAGTGGGGAAGAGAAACTCTTTGAAATCATGTGTTTTAAGGAGTGACAGGCTCATTCTTTTGTTATTCTTCTTTTACAACAGGTTCCTGTGTCCAAATGTCAAGCCAGAGACGGCTTTTGTTATTCTGGAAGCAGCAGTGTGTGATGATGAGCGAGGAAGAGGAAGCTGGAGCTGCTGCACACTTTACAGAGAGTTCCACCTGAACGAGGAGAGATGGACTTTTCCGCTGTCTCCCTGCTCGGTTATGGATGGCGGCTGGCGAAGGAATCGTTTTGCTTAATGAGATCACTGCTTTTGCGCTGGGAAGCTTACAGCAACCAATTACCAATGGATTACTAGGACACTGCAGCACCAGGCTGGTGTTATTAAACCAGCAACCAAGTAATCAAATTTCTTTTTCTTTGATTCTGTAAATTCTTTTTTTACCTTTGTGATCTGTCTGAAATGGAGATACATGGGCTTTTATTTTTAAACCGTTATTTTACAAGCTAAAATGTTTGAGAACCAGTTCTCATTTACCAACATGACCTGGAATAAGGACTGGGCCTCTTTCATACGGCCGTGGATTCCTATTCTTCTAGGCCTCAATCTCCAGTTCTCCAGGGCCTCCGACTGTCCAGAGGAGTGCCGCTGCGATCGCACCTTTGTTTATTGCAACGAACGGAGCCTGACCTCAGTGCCTCTGGGAATCGGTGAGGGTTATAAGACTCTCTACCTCCACAACAACCAAATCAACAATGCTGCCTTTCCCTTGGAGCTCCATCACGTAGCTTCTGTGGAAATTGTGTATCTCTATGGCAACCAGCTGGACGAATTCCCTATCAACCTGCCCAAAAATGTAAGGATCCTCCATTTACAAGAGAACAACATTCAGACCATCTCCAGAGCAGCTCTAGCTCAGCTTCTTTGGCTGGAGGAGCTGCATTTGGATGATAACTCCATTAGTACTGTGGGGGTGGAGGAGGGGGCCTTCCGAGAGGCAGTGAGCCTCAAGATGCTTTTCCTCACCAAAAACCACCTGAGCAGCGTGCCTATTGGTCTGCCAGATGATCTAAAAGAACTGCGACTGGATGAGAACAGGATAGCCGTTATTGCAGAGGAAGCATTTAAGAATGTTTCCCACCTCGAACGCCTCCTGCTGGATGGAAACCTGTTGACCGATGAAGGGATCTCAGTAGGGACTTTTCAGGACCTCGTCACCCTCAGGGAGCTGTCTCTGGCTCGAAACTCCCTTACTTATCCTCCACCATTTCTCCCGAGGGACGTGCTTGTAAAATTAAACTTTCAGGAGAATCAGATAAACCAGATTCCTACTGGCGCATTCACAGGGCTGCACAAGCTGGAGAGGCTCGATATTTCTAACAACCAGCTGCAGTCTTTAATGCAGGGGGTCTTTGATGGCCTCGTGAGTCTCAGACAGCTCACTGTTAGGAACAACCTTTGGCTGTGTGACTGCAGCATCAAATGGGTGGCGTCCTGGTTGAAATCCCTGCCTGCCTCACTCAATGTGCGTGGCTTCATGTGCCATAAACCCGAAAGGTTCCGAGGCATGGTGATCAGGGAGCTGAGCGCTGAGCTCCTACAGTGTACAACCACAACACCTAAGCTCACCTTACCTGCTGATACTACTGTGATCCCATCTCTCTCTCGTTCCCCAGATTTCCCTTTAGTCACCCAGTCTGTTTCTCCATCCTCTAGACAACCCTTTCCCACACTACCCTCCCTCTACACGGTCTATACAACAAGAAAAGGGGGAATTAGGACTAAGCAATCTCTGGATCCCCAAAGAGAGACTCTGCAGGTCAGGTTTGCCATATTAAATGGATCAGCTATCCATGTGAGCTGGGTGGCTGCGTTTCCAGTCACTGCCTACAAGGTGACCTGGGCCAGGATGGGCCCCAGCCTGACAGGGGGCACAGTCAGGGAGAGGATAGTAGGTGGGGACCATCGAGGAATCCGGTTGGCTAACCTAGAGCCAAAGTCCACCTATCGGATCTGTGTCATTCCACTGGATGCATTCAATAATTACCGACCCAAAGATGATACAGTGTGTACTGAGGCCATGACCACAGCAGCCTTGTCCATCCGTGACGAGAACAACAACAACAAGAGACGTTCCGGGCCGGAGCAGGCCACGCAACAGGAACCCAGTTTGCCTTCCTTGCTGGCCGGGTTGATCAGCGGGGCAGTGATTGTGGTGCTGGTAGTCCTGCTTGGTATCTTCTGTTGGCATATGCACAGGAAGAGCTGCTCCAAGTCTGCTGCCAAGTGGAAATACAACCGGGGACGTAGAAAAGATGACTATTGTGAAGCTGGTACCAAGAAAGATAATTCCATCCTGGAAATGACTGAAACAAGTTTCCAGATAGTGTCGCTCAACAACGAGCAGCTCCTCAAGGGAGATTTCCACATCCAGCCTATTTACACCCCTAATGGGGCCATCGGCTTCCGAGACTGCCCCGTGGGGAACAACAGCACAGTCTACTGCAAGAATAATGTACAGGATGCAGCTTTTGTCTCACATGATGGGTTTGCAGAGCATCAGGAGAATTTTTACTGACAACTACCCAAAATGCACAGAGCACTGTACAGTGTTAATATTCTTTGAAATCTTTGTGTCTTCAAGAAATATAATTCATACCACGGACTGGGAGGATACCTTTATATATAACGACCTAGGATTAAGTTATTGGTTCCTGGAGCTGAGCTGTTTTAAGCTTGGTGCACACAGACATGCAATATATGAAGTATTGAGGCTTATTTGTTTGTTTTTCAACAATAGTGAAAGATCTTTAAGTCACTGTTTATTCCAACCCTAACAGACCCATAATTTACACTTTAGCTGTTGTATGTATTAAACTCATTACATCAGTCAGGTCACCAGTGACCTGTTTAAGTTTAGGGTTAGTTTGATATCAAAACCTTTTTAAAATATTTAAATGAAAGCATAAAATAAGACCAAATATATGTAAGAGAGTTGATTTCAGCAGTAACGTTGTTTATGAAGCCGTGCTTGCTTATGCCACCCAAACTCTGGACCTAATCCGTTCACTGGTGACCTTGTGGATTTTCAGACCCGTCAGCAGAGGGTGCAGTTTTCCTTCAGTCAAACTTTGCTCGTAAATGTTCGCAGTGTGACGACACCTGTGCACTCAGAGTTGCTCAATGTGAGAGTTCCGCTCTATGAATAAAACGCACTTTTATGTAAACGGTTTTCACACTCGGTAAATATTCACAGACAGTCGGAGGCCTTCACCCGCTTTTCAAGAGAAATCCATGATCACAGTTCAGGGATCACAGTGTTGGTACTAGCTGTGTTTGATGGTGGGTGTGACCGAGTGAGCAGCAAAAAGCACATCTGCTGTGGATAACTCATCAAATACAGGCTCTTTCTCTTTTTGGTTAACAAGAATATTTTATATATATATTTTTATATATATATATATATATATATATATATATATAAATTTGAAGCATTTTCTTGTGCTGTTTTAAGAAGAAAGTACTTTAAGTGGACTTAAGATTAAAATAAAGGGTTACCCTTTAAGTTATTAATGTAATTTATTTTATTAAAAGGAATGTACTTTTTTTTTATCATCATCTTTCCTGCCTTTACTGTAGGTGCTCATGGCATTTGGAGCTCCTCTGCAGAGGGTGTTCTTCAGGTGGACCCTAAAAGTGGAGCAGCTGTGGCTAGAGACTCTGGGACAGTTACTGTGTACTATGAGATACCTGGTATTCTGAAAACATACAGAGAGGTATGTTATGTGTAGGGGACTTTACTGATGGGCTGTATGAGGAAGATTAAAGTGCAGCTTGGTGTGTCTTGTTTAGTCATAGCTTTAATGAATGTGCAATGATGAATAGTTCTAATTATGCAAGCAGCACCTTTTTGAGGTTCTCTGCTGTTGATACCTTTATTCGTCTACTAATGGATCGTATTGCATCAATCCTTTGGCCATATATCATAACAAGAATAAAAACGGGTGGATTGCAAAACCATCACCACTTCCACTACACTTAGTTTTTGCATAATGTGTGCACGTGTGCATGAAATGCTGCTGTTGGGATTCTGTTAACAGTGGAAAGCATTAATTGGGTTTCTGGATGTTGCAGTTCTTTTTTACAGTCATGCCCCCCAGAATTTTAAATGGATATTTGCTTTTAGAGCAGTTAAAAATGTTTTTATTTTGGTCATTTATCTTAAACAGAAAAGAGCTCACATGCATTTTAAAATGAACTGAATGAAGATGTTTTTTTAAGTGTGAGAAAGTTTTTGACACAAGTGGGTGTAATGTTATATTCAACGCTCAGCTGTATTTTAATGAGTTTTCTTCCCTGGCAGTCGGATGTGATTGATGTAAACAGTTACTACTGAATGCAAATTTCAATGTGAGTATTCCATGTACACACTTAAATCTTCCTTGGATTTTCCTTTAGCTGTTGTCTCTTTCTCTGTAGGTGGTAGTGGAAACTCCTACACGAACAGCAGCTATGGCGCAGGCTACACCTGTTAGGAACGGCAAGGAGACAAAGGTCGTCCTGACAACCAGAGAACGAGGAACCAACCTCATTGGTATTAAACTCATTTTTAGTTTAAGAAAAAATCGTTTGTACTTATTTTCTTTCTTGCTGAAACTTAAATGAAAAGACTGATAGTACTCTCATATCTGTTTAAAAAATGCAGATAAATACACATAAAGCCGCAGAAACTGGCGTGTTGGTGTACCCAGTCACGCAGACTTGAAATGGGGAAATGTCTAGCCTCATCCTGTTTGCCATTACCGGAATATTTGATTCAACACCAGTATAGCTCAGCAAATAAAACTATAGTTAAGTGGTTTTAAGCACAATTCTATGCTAATTCTCTTCTTATAGGTTGTGACGAGCTCATAAATTCCTAAGTAATTCATTCAGTAATTCAAGAGTCATTTTTACACTCCTTATTTTTATAGATTAAACAAAATGGAGCACACTTATTTGTGTTTTCGAAGTAGTTGTTAAAGGATTTTATTACTTTTAAACACAGCCAGGCTGGCTGTTTCACCCAGTAAGAACTTTATAGTGCAGATATGAAAGCTGTATAAATAATCTATCCAAGAAAGGGGTTAAGCAGATCAAAACTTTGTTCTTGTTCTCATTCAATTTTTTTTTCCTTTAAATGAAAGTAAAGATTCATAAAGTCTGAGTCATACATTTTAAATGATTTTTTTTTTTTTTTATTAATAACAAATATTTCTTGTTCCATTGTACCCATCACTGCAGGAACCTGTTCCTCTAACCAGATTGAAGCTATTTCACAGCTGCAGCCAGAAACATCTATAACCTGCCATCTCAGCTTTAGCAGCGATACTGTTGATTTCTCTGCTAATGATGTCTTTAAAACGCACGTCAGCTTTGACGCCAGCATTGGTAAGAGACCACTCTAAATCATAGCAGAGCAAGGGAAGCAGGGGGGTCCTTTAAAATTATATACAGGCAGTGTTGTACTGGGTTAAATACATTTAACAAATTTGGTTATTGCGCTGCATCTTATCTCATGTGCATTCTTTGATATTCACATTGGTTTCAGGTATTTCAGACAGACACCCCTCCCCCACACACACACACACACACAAACGTACAAATAAAAGCACCTCTTTTTGTTTGTGTGTGGTCTGCAAAGGGGGTAGGGAATATTGTTTACAAGGCATAATCAATACCTGCATTCCCCATAGAATGAATTTAGCAGGGGCTATAAAAGGTGTCCGGGTGATGTATTGAACCCAGTAGACTCCCTGGTGCTTGAAATCACTGATCTAATTGTGTTTGGGATTTTGGGACTTCTCCCCAGTTGATGGCTTATCTCCAAAGGGATCCAGGGTGTGTATAAGGTTGTAACCAGTCAGCTAAATTTGAATGATTTTGTAATGAAACCATATGATTATGAAATGACCCTTTCTGAGGTATTCAGAGGTTAAATCTGAGGGGAAAACACATATGTCTTGCACGTGCCTGGCACCTTCTTTTTTTTTTGTTACCAAATTGATATCAGTGGTCACATGCAGGGTGTCATTCATGGTCATGTCTTGTTCCAAATGCACACATTAGTAATTTATCTGTAATCATCACCTTTACTTCTGTCCAATGCCCCAGGCCTCTATACATGCTCCATGACCTTGCAGCCCATGACTGACCAACAGACCCGTGTGCTCAGCATATCCATGACCAACCTGCTGGTGAAGGCAGGCCTGGAGGGCAATGCCTTCTCTGGGGTGCAAGTCAGTGCCAGATTGCCGATAGAGCCAGGCCTCTACTCAGACCAGACTGAGCTGTTGCTCTCAAACTTGCACCCATCTGCTGAAATTACAGTCTATGGCCCTGCTGCAGCCCTGTCCAATGTGGAGGTTGGTAAAATTTTTTTTGTTTGTTTGTTTAAATCTATTATATTTCATTATCCATGTTTTAGTAAACTTCCTAAGATATGAAATTTAGATGCAACACTTTGTGATCTCTTCAGGTGGCGTCAACTTCTCCCATCATTGTTGTCCAAGAGAAGGAGGTACACCGTGGCTTCCCCAGTTTCTCAAAGTACACCGTCAGTGCTGTGGACCCCAAGGCAGCAGTTTCTGCTTCCATTTCCATAAGCAGCACTTCCTATGCCCAGAGTCTTGTCATCCCAGTCACTTTGATTCACGTTACTGATCCCAATGCTGCAAGTCATGGTAAGATATTATCAGTGCAAATGAGACTGTGCTAAGCCTAAAGCCAGCAAGATCATGTTTAAGTGTATTCTTATGTGTAATGTCACAGGAAAGGTAGCTGGGTTTCTTCAAAATGTATTGCATTTTTTAAATAAACATTTAATCAATTGTAATTTATTCACATTACTTAGTCTTAAAATATTTAGAAGATGTATTATTGTTTTGTTCATTGCTGTCCAAACACTTTTTAGTAGTAGTAGTGGTAGTAGTGGTAGTAGCGGTAGTAGTGTAAGGCAGCAATAGACTCTCATACTACAAAAGATAACTTAATGCTAACACTTAAGGCTTAAGAGTTGATGATGCTAATTCATGTTCAGGTCAAGTTTTCAAAATGACGGTATTTGGGATGTCTTCAACTTTACGTTAAAAATGTACTGAATGAATGACATGATAACAGTCACAAACGTTTATAGACACAGGTGTCATGTTACGATTATGGCAGTCATGTCAGTGTTATATACATATGTTCAAGGACAGTGCTTAACAAATTCTTTTATCAGTTGCACAGAAATTACAGACCAGAAACGCAGCCATAATGTATAAAGCAAGAAGACTTTTGCGTTGGGGTAATTAGCTGTTTATATGATTTAGATTATTTTACTGTTCAGTAATCAGTGACGATCACAGAACCAGTTCAACCATCTGTAGGAAATGAGAACACTGACATGGCATATTTTAGTAACCATCTTTCTATTCAGATATCCGACATCACCACTGTTGTAACAATGTCGTTATCCTTTCTGCCAGCTAATATTGTGTCCTGAGTGTGTTGCATGTTTTCAGCATTTCAAATAGGCTTGTTATCTCGTCCACCTCTCTCTCAACAGCTGCTGCTCCAGTTGGTTACATGGAGGGGGGCCACTCCTTTCACAGCTTCATAAACTCCTACCAGATGATGTTCTGCACCCTGTTCGCTCTGCTGGCTGGTACAGCCATCATCATAATTGGTGAGTCGTCTTATTTCTGTTGGAATTACTATGTCTTAGATGACTGGGGGACCTGTTGGATCAGTTGTTTAAATAACTGGATTATTTTGTGCAATAACAAGTAACACTTGTACACTGGTGTCACTTTAGTTTGTTTTCCGTTTCATCATGTCACAACCTGCCATCTACATTTTTTTTTTTTTTTTTTTTTTATTTTTTTTTTTTTTTTTTTTTTTTCATTTTTTTTTTTTTTTTTTTTTTTTTTTTTTTTTTTTTCCTTTTTTTTTTTTTTTTTTTTTTTTTTTTTTTTTTTTTCTTTTTTTTGATTTTTTTTTTTTTCTATCTAATTAAGCTATTTTTTGTCATTTT
>VUQJ01039726.1:1012-13360 GCA_015108635.1 Andinoacara biseriatus | reverse complement strand
GTGTTTTGTGTGTTATGTTTTGTTTCATCTTAGTTCTGGCTTTGTTGTTTTACTTCCCTGTATGCATGTCACCTGTGTATCTGTTTATTTCCCTGTGCCTTGGTCCCTGTTACTGTTCCTCTGTGCCAGCCCTCGTGTATAGTCTGTGTGCACCCTGTTAGGTGTTTCCTGTTTTTATTTTGATAGTCTCGTGTTCACAGTGTGTTGTGTCTAGTTTTGCTTCCTGTTTCATTAGTCTGATTTGGTCCTCCTGTTCTCCCCAGCTGTTTCCTGTTTTCCCTCGTGTATTTATTGTCTGCGTTTCTCTCTGTTCCTTGTTGCGTCCTCCCTTATGGTTATGTGGGTTTTGTTTCGGTTTTGCCTCCAGTGTCCTCAGTTTTGTCTGTTACCATTTCGTTCACAATAAAGTTGCCTTTAAGTTCAGTCCGCTTCAGGAGTTCTGCATTTGGGTCCGCTCTGCTCCCCTCACCGCTCACATATGATACAGGTACGATAGGTTGAGAGGCGGGGTGCACCGCGGACAGCTCACTAGTCTACAGGGACCTTGGTTTATTCTTTAAAATGGAAGGTTGTAACTTTTCAGTCAGAAAAGTGAAGCTAAGTGCCTCAAACCTGCTTTCTTCCTATTGGCCAGGAGAGGGTGACTTCTCTAGCTATTACAGTAGCTAGATTTTTCAATTTCATTACGCGCAATGAGTGACAGATGACACTGACAGTGACACTGAATCCCCATGCATTTCAACTTGCCATTAAGCTACTAAACACTACTGTTTCAGAGAAAAAACAGATTCAGAGCATCCTAGAAATATGTTGACTTCAGAACTCCCTACAAGGTTCTGCAGCTTCTTTCAACCTGCTAAACTGCAGCTGTAACACCAGAGCTGGTATCTCAGAATCTATGGTATCTATGAAGAGATTACATGAATGGTTTGTTGGCTTTACAGCTGGTGGTGCTGCTGTGATGGCCTGACAAACATCCCCTCCCCCCCTCTGTTTTTTTTTCGCAAATCACACGCTGGCAACTTCCATCTTTTATATACAGTGCATGCTTAAATGTTGTAGGTATATAAGTTTGTATTATATTTGATCATTCTATGAGCAATATATATTACTTGTAATGATCTTTAACACTGACAGTGGATTTATGCTTCTGTGTTAAATCATCCCCATGGGTACGTAGCTACATCATTCCTCTCAAGCTTAAGTAAAAGTTAAACTTGAGAGGAATATAATTTTGTGCTGTATAAACCTCTGTATTACTGACAGCACTTTTGCTGGGAGGAAACTTATTTTGTTGAACTTACAAAACCCCATTGATAAATATGTCTTTGAAATCCAGTTTCATTTTAAAGGATGTCTAAATTTGTCCCCTTTGGAGCTTAATCCAGAGAGGAATCATCAGGATGCGACTGTGTTTTATGTGTGAAGGGTGAGTCATCATCCCGGATATAAAGACTTATAGCTGGAAAACACGTACTATTAATACATTAGAAGCAGGAATTACATTCAATGGTACACGCATCTCGTAGTGGGTGGAGTAATGAGGCAGAGGGATGAGCGGAAGCAAAAGGCTAAATCCTAAATAAAGCTGAAAATAATAATAATAAAGAGAAAGTTAAATGCAGTGGGGAGTTTTGGTCTTTTGCCAAACCTAAAATCCACTTTATCACCAGAGGCTGCTCAAAAAGTGTGATGTAAGATAAGACTCTCAGAGGAGGAAGAGTGATAGAGGATGCTGAAAGAGGAAAGAGAAAGGCGTGACGTGAGAAAAGGAGGAAATGAGAGAGGAGTCCACACATCAGTAGCGCCCAAGCAACCTTGATCTCTAATGTGTCTGTAATTGGCTGCCAGACAGCAAATTACACAATGAAAAATGCCTGCTTGCCAAATCACATAACATGGCAAGTCCTGGGGTGAGATTACTGAAAGTAAATCTGGCCTATAGGCAATAAATCCTACATATATATTGTAAATCAGGCGCGGGCAATAAAGCTATAAACATTTAGACCAATGGAGCAAGCACACATCTATCAACTCATGATGACAAGGTGTGTTTCCTACACCAGTTTACACTGTGTTACCCCTCCGATTACATGCAGTCCATGCATACCAGACGAAAATAAAACCTCATCATTATACAATTACATCCATTCTCCATAAAGCACTTTCTGTTTACCAGAGTATCAGTGGAGCTTGGCCTGCCCTCCCGGCTGTAGTAATCAATAGTGCGGCTATTTTTAGACTTGGCTGCTTTATGTACAATACAGCGGCTCTCCTGGTGGGGCTGAACTCCATGAATAAGATGAGCAGCTCTCTCTGTGACTTTTCAAATTTGGGTTTAGCCCCCCATCAGACCTGTTTCAGTCCTTATGTTCCAGTTCAGTTCTTGTGTAATGTGGCATACCTCAGCCTTTTCTCCCTGTTTCCCGTCATTAAGAATGGCTTTTTGACAGCAACCTTCCACTGAGACCATTTCTGATGAGCCTTCAGTGAACATTACATGGAGCAGCTGAAGGGTCAGATGCCTCTCTCAGGTCCTGTGTCAGGTGTTTACTGGATTATCTTTGCTCTTTGTTAAGGACATGATTCTGAGATGCTGCTCATCTGCTCCTGATAGTTTTTTTTTTAAGCCACGTTTAAGTTAATAGCTCTTTGGGAATCACTTGGATGGTGCAAAAATACTATTTATGTGTGTCCGGCTGTGTTATCTTAAATGAACATACCATAAGACAAAACCCCAGAGGGAGAACCAAACTAAAGCACAAGAACTGAGAACACAAATATACATAACAAGAGAAAATACAAACAATAAACCTCAAGGATCTCAGAATAATAAAATAAACAAAGCCACAGAGTACACAACCAGCCCAGGACTGTGGCCGGTCATGTATAAAGACTGGAATGAAAATGAGTGAAAAAGTAGCCAATGTCCAAAGAAAATCTTTGACCTTCAGAAAGCCTGGAGAACTATTGCTTAAGACCACTTGCAAAATAACAAGAACATCTAGCTCCTAGCTTCTATGTACTCCTAGGTTAAAATTGTGCTATTTGTTTCTTGTCTGGAGTGGGACTACAACTTAAATAAAAGGTCTGCACTTCCTTTCAGCCTAAGTCCTGCATTTGGTCCTTTTATCCTGCAAACATAATAGTATTGTACTGTAATCTAGCAAATAGGCAGGCTGTGGCCGGTCATATTAACACTAGAATAAGAACATTTAAACCACGTAAATGATTTGACAAACAACTGAGGAAGTAAAAAAACACAAAACAAAAACAACTTTGCACTGTAGCTAGGAAGAGTAAATCCAACTGTAAATGTGGAAAGCATTGCCTCTAACTCACCTCCTCCATTCTTTTGGCACAGGTAAGGGAAGCGCCACACGTTCCCCAGGCCCACAGAGAAGCCCACCTGGGCCAGGATGTACTGCAGTTTGCTGTTCCAGGCAGGTCGGCCATCGTTTTCAGGCACCTCTATCTGAGGGACTTTCTTCCCCGCGGCCCCTCCGACATTCAGGGAGCTATTCTTGTAGTCGAGCGGCTCCTCGTGTCCGAGCAGGTCAGCCACCGACTCTGTGACGTGCTCATGGCTCTGCTCACGCTGTGTCACCTTGCTGTTCTTAGGCATCAGGGAGGCTGAGGGTCAGGAGGGGGGTGGGGGTGAGTGGAGAGAGAAACAGAGAGCGAGAGATGGAAAGAAGTGACAAGAGCCAAGACTCGGGTAGAGATGAAAGGAAGAGTGATGCTGAAGAGTGACAGCTGGATTTCAGTTCTTGGCTTCAGTCCTGCATCAGAAAACAAACCGAAGCAGAAGGGTCACATCGTGTTTGAACATTATCAACTTTAAACTAGTAATGATGTTGTATTGGATGATAATAACATTAAGTGTCTACATTTTAAATAAAATAATAGCAGGTTTGTGCCCTTGGCGAGACTAATTTCCTGACTGTGATCATTAAATAACACTTCACACAGATGCTGACACAAGTATTACTCCATTTAGTGCTTGGTTAACCTCCTAATAAGACACTGGATTGTAATGCATGGTTATATCTCTCCAGAGCCAATAAATAATGGCACCATAAAGACGGGATTGCAGACAATTTCTCCCACAGATGATCTGTCACACAGACGATTTTACTATGTTTCTGCATAAATGTGACCTAATATATAGTCAGAGGTTGATACAAGTCTTCAAGTGAGAAAACGAGAACCCAAAAGAACCAAAGATTTTAAAAACAATTAGATCCTGATTTATTGAGGAAGTTGATCCAATATTAGATATCTGTGATGATTATTTTTAGAAGTACATTTGAAGGTGAAATTGGAGTCGGGTGTTGACTGATGAGATGTTAGTGGGCTCCGGCACCAGGAGAGCAACAATAATGAGCAATGGAGGTCTGCAAAGAAAACCTCACTGATCTCTGTTTGAAGTTCACTAAAGGATGGGTGGAAAAGCCAAGAGACTGCTGGAAAAATAGTTTGTGGATGGATGAAACTAAAACAGAACATTTGATTCATATTAAAAGGAAAACAGTAGATTCCAGCACAAGAACCTTATTCCACCTGTAAAACATGGTGCTGTTAGTGTCAGGATTTAGGTCCATTTTTCTTCATCTGGGCCAGAACCACATCTCACCACTGTTTTAGAATGACCAACTTAAAGTGTTGTTAAAGGGCCTGAAGAGGGGCGTTCATGAGAGGAAACCCACAAAGTTCTCAGAGCTTAAAGTGCTCTGAGCAGTGGGACGGGCTTAAATATTCTCTAAACCAGCATGAAAGGCTGTTTACCTCAAAGATAATCGGTCAAATCTAATACTTTTGTCCGGTTTGCTTAGGTTATCCTTATTGGGACTTTTATAAATGTTCTTATGATGTTTTTTGGACATATTTATGCAGAAATAGGGAAATAACTTTTTTTCCTGCAGCTGTATGCATAATCCCATTTTAAGAAAAACTCACAGAAACAAACCCTTTCACTGCAGCTCTTTGTCTCTCATGCAATGTTTTTGGTTCCCAAAAATTCCCAATCCCGCAAATTGTTCTATTTAATTTCCCTGTTTTGAAAAGCTTAACTTTAGCGAAGCTTTTTTTCATGTAAATCCCTTAATCCTCTGAAGCCTTGAACCAACATCCATCCCCACCCCTCATCGAGAGAGTGGTTGGTTCAACCCAAACGTAATAGAGGAAGTAAACATGATGCTTTGGGAGAAGCGCCGTCATGTGTTCTCCTGATCCACATCGCAAGCCTGTGCAGGCTCATTACTTATTGAGTGAGCTTTTTTTTTTTCTTTCTCTATTATACACGTTGTATTGTCCAATTGAAATGAAAAAAACAAACCACAAAACAATGTGGGATGTTTGAAGTGAAGAAGAGAAGAAAAAGAAATGAACTAAAATATCTATTTTCTGTGATTTTGGGCTCAGATTTCACAGTTCCACACTGGAGCTGAATGAAGGTGCTGTACCTTTCACGTGATGCTACAGCAGTAATGCGCACGGGACTTCATCGTCACTGCTTACATCAGCCTAAAACAAGATTTCTCAGTATCAGCCGATTCAGCAGACCTTAAATGTTACACAAACCCTCTTAGAGCGTCTGCAGGTAACAAGAAACCTACATATTCTTGATGCTCTTTTGCTTTCCTCCAAAAAAAAAAAAGAAAAAGAAAAAACATCCCTAAAACAAATTTCCTCATCTGTGCATGACAAGATGATCCCATGATGTAATAATCCATGCACAGCCATTCACAAGTCTTCATAATCCTGTGTGCATTAACTGTAAAACCCCCCAGTGCTGCTTTTCTGTCTTGTCATTCAATCCCACGCTACAGTATACACGTAATATCAATCAGTGACTGCATTATGCAGCCAGCACTGAAAAAAATGAAAACAGCAGACATCAACTCACCCATCCAATAATCCTTTGGAAAAAAAAAGAAAAAAAGAAAAAAAGAAAAGATCAACACAGTTCAGACGACCCCAGCTAATGCTAAGAGTGTGTATGTGTAGAGCAGTTTCATAGTACAGGAAAGAGATGTTTTCCATGGCTGGAAAAAGCCTTTGGGTGAGACTCTCTGTGCTGTCTTTCTCTGAGGTCATTCATTGCTCTGTCCTTGAAAGATCCTCACCACACAGTTACAACCTGACCTTTGTATATTTATTCTTTTCTGGACCACACAGTGATTTTACATCACCAGAACGAGGGATGTCAGTCATATATGCAGGCTGCACGGTCAGTACGACCAACTGTCTAATAAAAACAGATTACTTGGAGTCACACACAAACACTTTCATGTGCAAGAAAGCAGTTTGCCATGTACGTATGAAGCTGTATTCTCCTGTGACTGGATGAAGAGAGAATAGAAAAGGGCTTTCAGTTCCTGCTTCTTACTAACAGTCTGTAGCCAAAGTAAAGCAGTACATCATACAGTGAGAGGCTTGAGCTAAAGAATATTTAGCCCATACATTACAAATCCATCAGGCTCTGTTAAAAGTTATATTCATATGCAGATAAAGCCAAAAGACCTCAACTATTAACTTTACACATGACACAAAACACAGTTTGAGTATAAAGAAGCAATCCTGCATGCCTCAGCTTCTGCAATCAGTCTCATTTAAATGCTCTTCATTGATCAGTTTATCCTATAACCACCAGTGTGCTCTACAAGTCTGAGCCACAGTTCAAGGTTAATCAGCTGTTTCCTAAAGTAAAAGTGTTAAAAGTCTGAAGCATGGCTTTAATGGCCACATGCCAGCTTTAGATCTCTCAGTCTGGAACTGAATGAATTTAAAGCATTAGGATATCAGCTGAACTGAACAGCTGCAGGTTGTGGAAATCTCCATCATCAACACTACAGCACAGATGACTCTCTGGGAACACCAGGTGACACATCTGGTTGTGATAGCGATAGCTCCGCTTCTGTATTCACTGCCCGTCCTGAGCAGAATCAAGGTCATATAGCCCGCGATTATTCCCTGACCTGCGTGCATCCTAGAGCACATTGGAATCTTGATGCAGTCTTGCTCACAATATAGCACAACTTCTTGTAAAAGTTGCTATGCTTTTAAGGTACGGCACAGAGCAATTAAAACTACTTTTAAGCAGCACCGAGAACGAAATGGCAGAAAAATACTTTCTTTCTCACCGTGAGTCTTTTGCAGCGACAAAATCCGGGCTTCAGCACGGTCGCGGTTGTCAGAGAATATGTGGAGAGAAGCATGAATACCTCCACCGAGCAGCACTTGTGTGTGGCTGTGGAACTGACTGAGCGCTCACAGGACAGTGGAGGACGGAGCATCACATGCTGCACTGCCAACAACTGACGTGCAGGGTGGAGAGCGCACCGTGACGCACGAAGCGCTGCTCATTATCAGCAGTGGGAAATTAACACGTGCCACTCTTTCACTTGTTTGAGCTCCGTCACAGCATCTCTGCACCGGAAAAAAAGAGGACCCTGAGTGAATGAAGGGGGCTACAACCGTGCGCGGATTTGTCAAGGTTATCCACTCCTACCTGAGGAAACGACTGTCTGACGCAGTTTTCGTCATTCGGTTCTCAATTGATGAAAATTTTAAGCCATTCGGCCATGGTCCGTTGGGACAGTGAAAAAGAGTGAAATTTTTCAGGTACAGCTCAATTAATCTATGAGGAAATTAGTGAAACTTATATGCTTTTCATAGCAGATCAAGCTCAGTGTTGATATTAAAGAAAAATGTTCATAAATATCGTGAAAGAATAACCACATGCACATCCATGCAACAGAACACAGAAAATATCAAATAATGCTTTAGTTTTACAAGTTAATGTGGCGTCATTTAAAGTTGTGCACTTTTATTAAAGATTACCAAGAGTTCTGCACACAAAAAAACAGGGAAAGGCTTGGGTTAAAGCAGAACATACTGAAGATATGAGAACACCGGATGCAGGAAACCGCTGGTCCCAGTCTGATTCTTGGGAGGACAGCCACCCCTCAGACTGTTCACAGTGACCACCTCTGAACCATTAAATGGCCTTAATTCCACACGAAGTTCATTTATAATTCTATTATACAATAGGATATTTTTTTTGTAGCCAGTAAAATAAAGCAGAATAAAATATGATAGAGTTCATTTTAATGCAGATAGTCTTACAAGGAATTGAGGAGGGAAAATATAAGAGGTTTTCCATTGCTCAGCAGCAAATAAACATTAATAAATCATCAGCAATCAATAAATTAGGCATTCTGCTATTAGTAGGAAACCAACTTGGAGCTTCTCCATGACTTGGTGCTGATGTGTTTGTCCCTGTTAGAACATGCACTTGAGGCAAAGGTGATGAGGTGTTATTGTTACCGTCTTGTCTACAAATGAATGTAAAAGTCAGTATAATCTGAATCAGAAATATACTAAATACCCTGTAACTCTTTATGAATAGTTTTTTTTTTTTTTATTTACCATCATGGGCCACACTAATAATCTCACCCCAGCAGCTTTATCTCCGTGATGAGACTGTAAGTCTTGAGCTGGGTGGTCATTTCTCTATTGAGACATTGGACACGACTGCAGCAGACAGAGTCACCCAGGGGACCATAAATCACGCGCCATCCACCAGAATATTTTTTTATTACCACTGAGATAGAGGGAGAGGATAGTATCGAGAGGCCATTTTTCATCCTGAGCTTATGGATTTATTTTGCTCCCCCATGTCTGCTTCCTGGCCCATAATAATAACATGTTTTATTCAATGATTCTTAATGTTTCCCCTCATCTGCATCATTATCAGATTTCTTTTTATCTGAAAGATTTTATTCTGAGTAAAAATAGATGATTAAACAAGTGTAATTAACTGCCTTTAACCTCTTTCATAGTCCAGAATCATATTTAACAGTTTGAAATTATGCCAACAAAAAAAAGCAGACTATGACCTTTAACGTACGGGTGAAGCAGTTTTATTCCAGTGCAGCAGACTGGTTAAGGCTCAATCAAAACACACCGTCAAGGCAAGCTCATTCGTCTCACACATTTCTCCTTTTTTCCTCACATGATGATGATGATGCTCTTGACACACCTTCATCTGAGTACTGGGAGCAGTTGCCACAGCAACCCCAGTATCATATGACAGACAAGCCTCATCTCTGCCATCTCCTTCCTGCATTCCCCCCTCTGTACTTTGCTTCACCCACGTCGGTTGCAAACAGATGTGTCAGTCTGTGAGAAGCAAAGGGATAGCTTTCTTTTAAAGTGTAAATCATGAAAGTGGCTGTACAGTACAGAAATGTACCATAGTTTACTTAACCCACTTTAGCTTCTGCAACATTTATCTCGGCTCGTCTTGTGGAAGATAATAAGAACCCTACGATGACTTATATGGCGTAGGACATTAACTGTGAAATAATGTATTTTTTCCCCCCATTTGACTGATGCTCAACTGCCCTTGACCAAAGCTGCACAGCCTCCGTTGCTGTAGGGCATTTGCTAACTGGACAGCAGGGTTCCACTCAGGAATACAGTTGTTCTTTAGGGGGTGAAAATTATTAAGCCTGCATCAGCAACCTTGCAGACCTGCGGGACTATTGTCACAGTGCTGCTGCTGCTGCCCTCTCTTGTTAGCAAATGAACCAATAGTCCCATGTAGATTCAGCTTTGTTCCTGCTTTATGTGCCCCTAATGCTGTTATTGATCTCTGAGTTTCGATTTGGTTGGCGTTTAGAATTCTTGTTTATGTTCAGGTGCTCTATTTGGTTTGGATTATGATTTTGAATATCTTAGCTTGTTTTTATTGTACACGTTTACTCAATTTCCTTAGCCTTTAGTCTTGGTTGTGTTTTAGTTCTAGTTGCTGCTGATGTACCACTCAGAAAAATTAAAGGAACACTTTGAAAACATGTCGGGTCTCAATGGGAAAATAATTCATTCTGGATATCTTCCACGTGCTTGTATGCATGCCTCACAATGTCGGGGCATGCTCCTAATGAGAAGATGGATGGAGTCTTGGGCGATCTCCTTCAAGATCTGGACCACAGCATCACTGCACTCCTGGACAGTCTGAGGACAACCTGGCGGCATGGGATGGACCGAAACATAATATCCCAGCAGTGTTCTATGGAATTTAGGACAGGCGAGCGTTCTATAGCAAAAGCCACTCGGCACCACAGTGCCAGGCTGTGAGCACAGGGCCAACTGGAGGATGTCGGGCCCTCAGGCCACCCTCATGAAATCTGTTTCCGATTGCTTGGTCAGAGACATTCACACCAGTGGCTGCTGGAGGCCATTTTATAGGGCTCTGGCAGTGCTTAGGATTTTTTTTGAGAGTAACTCCAGGTAAGATCAGCACACATTTGGGAAATCACCATCTCCAAATCTGATTGGATTACATGTCAGTGGTGTTAAATGAATGAAAAGAAATTTTTATGCTTCATTTTTGGATTTACTTCTTCTGTGCTGAGTGGACGATGTGCACTTTTTGGGAGGCCTGAGTACCAAAGCACCTTTACATTTACAATTGCAAATGAAAGGCCACATGGGTTATCGATGCAACTGGCAAAAACATCTGGGACCTTCATGCAGATTTGCAGCAGTGCCACCTGGATTTGCTCCATTCATTGATGATGGTCCTGTATGGAGGTCAGTTTCTCACGTCTTCTTACAGATCCCAAAGATTTATTTATTGTTCTTTAATCAATACTGGATGGGTATTGCAAATATCAAAAAGAATTATGGGTACCATCAGCAGATTTAAAAAAAAAAAAAGTAAGGTCAGATGGTGTGGTTGGTTACACTCTCAAGGGCTACTTAATCATAGATACATCAATATATCCTATTTTAGTTTCTATCAAAAAATGTATGTGCATTCCAAAAGAAATGGTTAAAATGAACTCTTTAAAAACCTTTACTTTCAGTGCCAATGTGACAATCTGTAGAGTTTGTGGTTGCACAGAGCCTTGCAGATATGTTCTTGGTTTGTTTATGCAGTGCCAGATTTAAAAAACCCCACAAGATTAAGTGGTTTACAGACAGGAAGAGTCTAGCAGTGCTGTGGCGACCAGAGAAGTTGTGTATTATTGAAATCTGGTGATGTTTAACAGCAGCAGATGAAACCACTGGCAATCCAAAGTGGACAATACACAGTTAAACTCTGAGAAGGACCAATGGGAGAGAAAAACACTGCTGATTTCCATACATGAAGGAGCGGGAACTACATCTGCAGGTTACTTATGCAACCAGAACCTGGAATATCCACCAGCAAACAGTGGATATAAAATAGTTGGCACCTCTTGGGAATGTACATATGCGTTTAATCTACAACCACGACGGCAGTTTTAAAAATTAAGCATTTCGTATGCTAACATATGTGATATCTGTTTCACTAGAATCCATTTAGAAGTTGAGATATTTTTGTCACTGCCATCCAAAGAACTGCACTCTTTGCACTGCTAAGTAAACCAGCTGCAATCTAAACTAATTGCCACCAGATGTTAAATGACTGTATTTCCTGTCAGGTTTAAATTTCCATTCCTATATTTTTCTTTGTCTTATTCACTGGACCTTTTTATGGTCAGCTGCCTTTTCTTTTCTCTCTGTACTCACTGTCCTTCCTCTCGCCTTAAAGAGTCTCTCTTTAAAATCTTTTCTTCCAACAACCTATCCTTGTTGGTTTTTGTCATCTCACAGTCGCCGGTGCCTGACGTCAGCACCCTCTCACGGCATATATCTACTCCTCTCTGCTGTTCACCTTCAGTCGTCTCCAACTTCACATTGTCTCCCTGCTATTTTGCAGCTCCTGCTTTCTTTGCTGCTCTCCAACACCCACTCGCATGTGCTCATGCATTCTGCATCTGCAACACCACATCCGCCCAGTACTTTTCCTTTACTCCAGTCTCATTTATATTCCCCCTGTCCCATCCCTTTCTTCCCCCCTCCCTCCCTGCTGTTTCTTCCTTCGCGGTTTGCGCTGTCTGGGTCACACTCAGCTGCTAAAAAAAGCTTCACCCTGCACTGGGCTCTGTGGTCTCGTTTATTCAGCCCATTATTCGCAGTACAAGCACTCGAACAAACATACTCACATGTCCATGCATGACATTTCACTAATTCTAATTGATTATTTTCAGCCAAAATGGTTGTCCTACACAAAACACTTAATACTGCTTCATCAGCTTTATACAAAACTAGTCCATTAACACAATAAAATAAAGACTTTTATGCACAATTCGGACATATCTTTCTTTTTCTAAATACCAAAAGTAAAACACACACACACACACACACACACACACACACACACACACACACACACACACACACACACACAGAGTTTTCTTCTTTCAACACCTTTGAGGCCCCTCGCTGATATAATAAATAAGGAGTGATGAG
>VUQJ01039722.1:1863-16135 GCA_015108635.1 Andinoacara biseriatus | reverse complement strand
AATTACTTTAAATAAAGGACACAGTCACGCCGTCCACAGTCGTCCACGTTCTGCTGCAGCAACAACTGTGACACCAAAACGACTTCATGTTTCTCACACGTCCATCAGCTGAAACTCTCTGAAAGTGTGTTTGACCTGGAAAACTCAGGTGTTTGTACAGTGGTTCAGCCCCGAGAATGAAGATATTTAAAAAATTGGCCTCCAGTGTGAAAGTTAAGATGATGAAGATCAAATATTGACCAAAGGAGGAGTGCAGGAATAACGGGATGCAGAAACGGGAACGTGTGAGGCTGCCTCAGGTTATAAAGCTGTTGGATCACAGCGTTGATGCAGCATCACAGTCACCTGCATCATACCTGCTTCCCTTTAGGGTCATTTAAAGGCTCCTGTTAAAACACACACACACACACACACTCAGGACTCCTTCATTCACACAGACACACGAAGCTGCAGACAAATTGAGGCCCATAATATAAGTTTCCGTGATTCATGCAGTGTTAGCAGGGATGTGTTTCTATAGCTGAGCTCAGCTGTCTGAACTTGAACTCGAGCAGCAGAGCGAGCGAGTATGTGGAGGTCACATGTCCGGCATGACTGACCCAGTTCCCTGCAGGAGCTGATGCAAGCCTGCAGACGTCCTGGAAAGGACCGGATTCCTGAAGCGCTCCGTATCCACAGGGCACTAATGCCCATTTCTCAGCTTCGCTTTTCTTTCATTAGAACATCAAATAGCAGAAGAAAAGTTTTGTGTTTTATATTTGAGCCGTCGGAGCTCCTGAGCCAGAGATCTCACAGCCTTGATGCTGCATGTGGGAGGTTTTGTGCTCAGAGCAGCACATTATCTGAGGATTTTCCACAACGTTTCACTGCAAAGCTCAGATCAACAGTGTCTCACTTCGATCTATTTAAACACACTTGAAAAAGTTTTATTAAAATGAGAAACAACCAGTCTGAGTCTGAAAACTGCCTCCACACATGAACGAGTCCCTGGATTCAGATCAGTTTGTCGCACTTTGTTCAGAACATCCAGATGGTGCCTCTCAGCTGTGAGAACTTCCTCCACATGGTGACGTCCTTCAGAAGGTCCCTGCAGAGGAATAACGCCGCTTTTACACAGTCCAGATCGACTGCAGGAGTTGGTGGTGACGAACCCGACCTGCGGGATGCAGATCCATCCAGAACATTCAGAGACATCAACCCAAAACAATCACATGACCTCACCGTCACAGGACATCAGCACAGACGCACGAAGACGTCCTTCAGGCTCAGGCGCCCATCTTTGTTCCCTTATTTACATTACTACAACATTTAGAGACCTTAAACGTGTCACTTCCTGTCTGCGTGTGACAGAAATGCTTTTACCAAGCAAAGAAAACAGTTCGTCTTTATTCCTGATCAGATTTATTTATTTTTCGTTCCCATCCTGATGTTCAAAACAAAGTGATAAGCAGAAGAAACGTCTCCTTTCAGGATGAATCTGCAGTGAGATCCAAACCTGCTCAGAACATTCCCACAGTCATACTGGGACTGTGCTGCCCCCTGCTGCTCAATGATGGCCACTGCAGCTGAGCGACTTTATTTTTATTTAAATATTTATTTGAGTTTATGCATTTCTAATAAGTTGAATTGAAATTCATTTATCAAGAAAATGGGGAAACAGCACTGCAGAGGGGTGCATCACAGTGACCTTTTACCTTCACCCCTGCACTCCTTTCCGGTCTCTCGGATCAGCAGACCGGCTGCTCCTGGAAGTACCGAGATCCAGAAGGAAGCTCGGAGCTTCCTCTGTCGTTGCTCCTAAATTACCTTCAGCTTCTGTGGAACCAGCTCCCAGTTTGGATTCAGGAGACAGACACCCTCTCTATTTTTAAGATTAGGCTTAAAACTTTCCTTTTTGATAGAGCTTATAGTTAGGGCTGGATCAGGTGATCCTGAACCCTCCCTTAGTTATGCTGCTATAGGCCTAGGCTGCTGGGGGTGTTCCCATGATGCACTTCTTCCTTTTCACTCAACTTATTTACTCTGTTTATACTTCACTTGGCATTTAATCATTTATTATTATTCTCTGTGTCTCTTCCACAGTGTGCCCCCCCCCCCCTAGCAGATGACTGCCCCTCCCTGAGCCTGGTTCTGCTGGAAGTTTCTTCCTGTTAAAAGGGAGTTTTTCCTTCCCACTGTCACCAAGTGCTGCTCATAGGGGGTCGTTTGACTGTTTTCTCTGGATTATTGTTGGTTTTTACCTACAATATAAAGCAGCTTGAGGTGACTGTTTATTTGGTGCTATATAATTGGTTCTGCATTAATAGATGAAACCTGTTTGTAGTTTTGGAGGCCAGGCTCAGTGAACAGTGTTGAAAATAAATCAGGAATTAGCCAGGTCCCTGCAGCCTTGGTCATTACTAGCTGTAACTAGTAATGACCAAGAACAGAGTGTGTGAATTGATTTTTAAAGGTGAAGCACACAGTTTATTAACTCTGTCCAAAGAAAATAGTGAAAAATGACTCATTAAACCCAAAGATTTTCAGCACACGACCAAATAAACATGCTCAAAAATTAGTGATATAACTGTTTTAAAAATTTTCTGTAAAAGTCCTCAAAAGTTTCAGCTCCACAGAGGAGGAGGAGGAGGAGCCTCAATGGACTGAACTGAGATTCGGCAGGTCTGCAAACAGTCCCAGAGCTTTTTAAAGGAGTCCTCAGTGAAAAGCTCTGCAGTCCCTGCTTGGTATCTGCTTCTCTGCTGCCCTCTGTGGCACCCAGTCTGTACTACAGCAGTTCAGGGATGTGCTGACTCCAGCTCGTAGCAGCTGCTCTCGAGCTGGGCCTTCAGGGATTTGAAGTCGGGCCTGTGGGCCGGCTCGGCGCTCCAACACCGACACATGGTTTCATAGAGAAAGTCTGGACACTTGGGTGGTTTGGGCATCCTGTAGCCTATCGTTACCTGCTGGTACACTTCCTGGTTACTGTAAGCTGGGGGACAGAAGCAGATGGAGAGCCAAACGTAGTGATGAATATGAAATATCTGTCAAACCCACACCCATGTTAGTCTGGAGTTCATCAGCTCCCTCACACAGTGACATGCCCAACATGTGCATTTGTTATTCCACCTCAACCTTTGACCCCGGTCTCAAATTTGCTCTCACTGCTCTGAGCAGCCACTGCTCCCACATGCCTGAAAGTTTACCCAGAATGCACTTTGTGACGTTTCCTGAACGATTAGAAACAGATCAAACGTGGAGGTACCAGCGCCGGTTTGTGCTGCTGTGTCTCAGACCTTCATTCAGACGGTGCTGGATGCTCACAGAAAGGCGTCAGTCTGCAGACGCTGTGACTCTGTGGCTGCAGTTTCCAACAAAGCTTAAATGTCTGAAGGTTTCAGACCTGTTGAACTAAGATTGCATCAAACGAACCAAACTTACTGTGTGAAACGTGCTCATTCTGAAGGGTCAGGCACTGATTGATTATTATCAATTATGTAATTCATAATTAACTAATTCTGCAGTTCCAGATTTGTGCACCTTTTCAGGAACTTGTTTGGCTCGTTTGCACAAGGTACAGAGATGATCACGTGAAAGCAGCATGGACCTTGAGTAGATTTGATTGTTCTCATTAAACAAATGCTCTTCCCTTTCCTAAATCAAAGCCTGAGAGGGAAAATGGTCCAATTTCAGCTCCAGTAAAGTGATGAGTGTGGCTGTTCATGCAGGAGCTACCACAGAGTTTAAGGTCCAGTTCAGTCGAGTTGGAAGTTAGCAGGAAGTTATGTCTGTGGATTGGAGCCTTTCATGGGTCGACTATTAGAGCTATAATCCCCACTATTCTAGTAAAGGTGCTAAACTTGTTATTTAAGTGAATGCAGGAAAAAAGTTTGTTAGATCAAGTCGTCTAACTCACCTGGGTAAGGAACCCCTCCATAGGTGATGATCTCGTAGAGCAGAACGCCAAAAGACCAGACGTCTGACTTGTTGGAGAACTTCCCGTGGCTGATGGCCTCGGGAGCGCTCCACTTGTAGGGAATCTTTTTCTCTTCTGAAATGTAAAACGGCTCCTAAAGGGGGAGAAAGACGTTTTAGAGCTGCATGGACAATGATACTCGAAGGAGGGCGTCCCTCCCGTCCTCTCTGCGTACCTTAATGACTCTGGCCAGGCCAAAGTCGGCCACCTTGCAGATGTAGTCTTGTCCCACCAGAACGTTTCGAGCTGCCAGATCTCTGTGGATGCTGTTCTTCTCCTCCAAATATGACATCCCATCAGCCACCTGTGCACCCATGTCAATGAGGGATGCAGCGTCTTGTATTTGCCCCTCTGGACCTGAGTCGGAAAAAGATGCAGATGAAGCCGGAATACGTGCTGCACATTAAACCTCCAAACGTCAGTCAAGCTCTGGCTCTAAACAGGATTTGTTTCTCCATTTTCTGATGCTTATTTGGGTTATGGTGTGGGGGTGTTCTTCAGGAGTTGGGCTCGGCCCCTTAGTTCCAGAGAAAGGAACTCTGAATGCTTCAACATTCCAACACATTTGGGACAATCTGATGCTCCGACTCTGTGGGAACAGTTTGGGGATGGATCCTTCCTGTTCCAACATGGCTGCACACCAGAGCACAGAGCAGCTCCATAAAGACATGGATGAGCCAGTTTGGTGTGGAAGAACTTGACTGGCCTGCACAGAGTCCTGACCTCAGCCTGATAGAACACCTTTGGGATGGATCAGAGACTGTGAGCCAGGCCTTCTCTCCAACATCAGTGTCTGACCTCACAGATGTGCTTCTGGAAGAACGGTCAGAAATTCCCAGAAACACTCCTAAAACTGTGGAAAGACTTCCCAGAAGAGCTGAAGCTGTTATAGCTGCAGAGGGCCCACATCATATTAAAGCCTCTGGGTTCAGATGTTACTCAGGTTCATGTGTGAAGGAAAGATCTAGAGAGCTTTTTGTTTGCCCCACATTTGTAATTTGGCTGAATGCAAATATGTGTTTAAAATATCTAAACAATGAAGTTTTGTACACATTTTAAAGGCTGAAGAACGGATTTGAGGAGGACTAAAAGAACTCCCAGAAGCCTTACCCAGCACATTAAACTCAAAGATAAAACTGAGGTTTACTTCTGAGGAACTTGAGCAGGCTGCCCTTCTCCATGAGCTCGGTGATGATGTAGTACGGGGTGGACGCCGTGCACACGGCGAACAGAGCGATGAGGTGACGGTGCCGCAGACTCTTCAGGATCTGAACTTCCCTGTAAAACTCTCTGTGGTTCAGCTCCGAGTCTGAGAGGACGACAGGAGGAAAATGGAGAAAACAGAAAAGAGGAAGAGAGAAAAGAGGAAACAGGAGTGAGGGGGAAATAACAGTAACTGCTCAAAGATGGAAAAAAATGACTGTTTATTATTCGAGACCTTTGGAAAATAAATGGTCCTGCTGGGTACTTACAACCACAGGACGCTGCACGTACGCAGGAAGGTGTGTGTGCACGCTTCTGTTTGCAGTCTGAGCTCAGGTCATTTAATCATCCAGCTGAACGAGCAGCTGTGATTCAGAAAGGATGCCCAGTGTGGGAGCTTCCTGAGCATCAGGTCTGTTCCTGCCATCGGAGGCAGATCGGACACAGATCTGAATAATGTCTGAATCTTTCTTTATAGCGTAGAGACCTGAACAAAACGAGCCGCCTCCACTGACAACAGGGTAACAGAGAAAATAAATAGGATAAAATAACCTCTTCTACAAGCTGAGCATGTCAATGTTGCCATTTCCGTTGTGTTAATTATCGATATAAATGTATAAGGAGGAAAGAGAAGCAAAAAGGGAAGCAGAGGAACCTCTGGGGAAAGTAACATAAAAAAGGGTGCACGAATAATAAAAATGGCAGCGAATCTGGTACAGAGGGAAAGTTGGTTTGTTCGGCCCGCACTTGCAGTCATCCTAATTTTGTCAAGTTTAAGAAAATAAAGAGTTTCCCTAGGCCAGTGTAAAAAGGTGGTGGGGGGGTAGTATTGTTCTCCTGGCAATAATAGTGATGAAGGCCATGGAGTTTCCCTGAGATGTAGTTATGGAGACTCCAAGGCACTTCCAGGATTCGGGCCGACCTTCCTCCCAACCACAGCCAGATGTGGCAGAAAATGCCTCCATCCAAAAGGAGCTGAACCGGGAGCGCAGCCAAAACACATGGATAAGGATTTCAGGGGTGACATCTGTCACATGATGAAGAGACACAACTATAAATTTTGGATAGACGGGATTTGGTGTGAACCATGAACCAGTTTGCACTGGATACGAGCACAAATGGAGGATTTATGTGCTTGTGTCAAAATACATGAACAGAGCTGATATATTCTCCCCAATATCCTGTTCCCAAAGATTCCTAATCAGGTTTAGAGATTCCGGACGTATCAAAGCAATTAAATTGTAAAGAATGGAGAGAGCGTTTTTTAGCCAAGTGGTGGACACAAACCAAGAGTCCAGGTCAGAGTCTACAGGTAGATACAGGTGAGAGACGCTGGTTTGGCAGAATTTGTCTCCATGACTAACCAGGCCGGCGAGGACGGGCTCCAGAATTGACTAATATTGGAGGCACTATAGTAGTACCTAAATTAGGAAGGCCATTCCCCCCAGTGATTTAGGACCTTGTAAGAGTCTTCCCTTCCCAAAAATAAGACAGGCTACCAACAGCAACCTGAGCAAGGACCGACTGATCCCAGACTGATCCCAGTGTCCTCGCGCTGTCTGGACTCAGCTGTTTGTTAGCCGGTTACTTCCTCATCCGCCCTGCGTGTTTCTGAGCTGCGTGTTTGTTGTGCTGTGGGTGGATTGTGTGTCACTGAAAGGATTCAGCTGCTTCTGTTTTAATACCAGAATCATGTTAATTTTCCTGCTTATCTGTTGTTGAGGCTGAACAGCTGGATTGTAAAACTTTATTGTTGCATTATTGTATCGCTGTAGTAACAACAAAGGTTGGCTGATGGAGGTGTAGCAGCAGTTTACAAGCTCAAACATTTAAATAAGACATGCTGCATGCAAAGCAGTCAAATAGCTGTTTGTTGCATGGAAAGTTTGTCCTGCTTATCGCGGCTGCGTGCACACAAATCCTGCTTCCTCAGCCCGCTGACATATGCAAATCTGTGGGGAGCACAGCTGCTGTTCTGGGGTTTACGAGCTTCTCCGTGATAGTCGTCACCTTTTCGGGAGGCTCTTGCTGCCCGCTGATCGATGACACGTCTGCCCTGCAGCAGAGCTGAGATGGTCACGGCCAGCGTCTGTTTCTTGTGATAGTGTTGCATTATTTAAATGTTTCGGTCTGAATATTTGCATCAGCTGCAGGTTTCAGTACGATCACGCAGTTTAAACTGAACATCTCTGTGATCAGAAGTTTACTGCTCCCAAAAACCAAACCCAGGACCGGCTCCCTGTGCAGCTTCTATTTTTGCATCTCTGGAAATCTAAAAACTTCTCTGAGCTGCAGACTTGTATCTGCAGTGATGATCCTCCAGTGGAAGGTGGTCAGGCTGCCTGCGTCCCACCATTCGCTCTCTCAGCATCAACACCTCGACGTGTCGGCCACAGATATCGGCTGCTCCCATTTTACAGCCCTTCAGAGTGACCGTGAGGAGCTTTGAGGAATGCCAGCTGCGTTTTCCTCACTTCTCTACTTTAGTTAAAGTACATTTTTACTCCTGCTGGTTAGATTTGGGTCACGATTAGTTTCAGGCACTAAAAGATCAGCTGGGATCATAACATACCACTCTTGAGGATCTTGATGGCGACACTGATGTGGTTTTTCCAGCGCCCGCGATACACATCGGCAAAGAAGCCGCTGCCCAGCTGCTCCTCCAGGGTGAACTCCTCCTTCGGGAGCTCCCACTCGTCCACCGTATAGTGATTCAGATCCTGGGTCTCTGGCCTTTTCTGGGGGAGGAACAGAGAGTTGCAGCTCAAACAGAGAGAGGAACACATTCACATCCATGTAAATCAGACTGCACACAGTCTGCAAACACCAGGGCCCGAGGAAGGCTGCTTATTCCCAGCTTTCCCATCAGGAGGGAGGCGGGAGCAGCTGAGCCTGGAGCGTCTCACCTTCTCACAGGGCCTGCCCAGCCGGCCGGCGTTGTTGAGGCTGTGGGTGCAGTAATAATCCACCAGGCCGATCAGGGAGTCGAACTGATTGAGCGACTCGATGTGAAACTTGCTCTCGTCCACCTGGTGGATCTTAAAATGCTTCACGCCGTTGCTCGTCCTCACTGCGGAAAGATTGAGAGGAAAGCTGAACTCTGCTTCCCAATGCGGACGTTCTCCAGGCAGCGAGGAAAACGGCAACAACACATTCTGGAAAATGTCGAAGAGGCTCTTTATAACTTTTATCCATGATCTCAGTTATAAGAACAGGGTGAAGTTTGGTTTATATTCCACTAAAAAACTGAATGAACCAGGAAAAAATTAATTATTGATTCTTTTTTTCTGCAATCAGTGAAAAAAATACAAAAATCATACGTGTCAAAACTGGGACTTTTTTAAGAGCTGTTGGTGGCGCCCTGCTGATCATGTGACCGCTCACTGAATGGACTGAAGTGCTTGCCCCCCCTCCCGGTGACGTACCTGAGAGAACGTATCCGATGTTGTCTTTCTCGCTTTCTCGGATGAGGAAGGCTCCCTCGTCGTTTCCTGGAGCCATCAGGTGGCTCTGGGTCTCGAAGCGGCTCAGCCTCCCATAAAACCACCTGGATTGAGACAGAGGGGCTCGTCAGGTGGGGGCTGTGTGGGTTCAGACTGAGATATTCTAATTCACGATCCGGGCTGACGAGCTGCTTCCTTCAGGCTCGTATTCAATCTGTGCCGGTGACTTTCTTAAAAACATCTTTAAAGTGGGACGAGTGCGCGAATCCTTTCGGGTCATCGCCGCGTGATGTCACTGTGCGTGGACGCTGTTTCTGACGGCTCTGTGTGCACGTTTGAATCTGGTAATAAAGACAAAGTTCTAATAACCCGGCGCTGATGCTTGATGGGTCTGAGACTGCGAACATTTCTGTGGTGTTTGGCCTGCAGTCATGTGACTGAGTCCTCCCCCCGACTCAGCAGAAACAAGCTGCAGTGATGTTTCCTGTGTGACATCATCAGTCTGTCACATCCCTGTGGAGGAGGTCGGTCCACTCTCCTTCACAGCTTCTTCAGCTCTCTGAGGACCGTCACAGCTCCTCCATGATGACCCAGGTTGGGCCGAGCTTCAGCTTCAAGCTTCAGCTGTGGGACAGATGGCTTTCTGCCTTTTCTCTGAGTGGGGGGGAATTTGCAGGGACGTCCACTCCTGGGAAAACCGTGGCCTTGTTAACACACCCGAACGCTCCGGACCTGCAGAGACCTCGGCTTCTATAGAGGCGCTCACTCAGCTGATCAGTTCATCACTGCACCGGCTCTACTCTGAGACTGTAAACAAAGATGTTCTATCGTCCACACAGATGCAGCTCGTTGGTGTTTGTGATCCGTCTGCGTTCATCGTGTTTAGCTGCAGCTTCTAATAATACGGGCGCGTCTGTCTCACACTTTGATATGTAGCACAGAAACTGTACGTGACACACCGAGGGGAACGTGTGCGCTCTGTCGGCTGTTTGTCCCGTGTGAGACGGGTTCTGATTGGATGCTGTTATCATCGATCAGAGTCAGGTGACCTAACCACACGTGCAGTCTAAGCTGCTAACGCCCTGTTAGATGAACGCTGCTCCGAGGTCTTTGTGTGAAACGACAAAGATGAAGATCCGATGTTTACAGTAACGGCTCACATGGCCGGCCGGCTGCTTGACGCCGTCCAGGTGAGCTGCAACGGTGCCGGTCCTCAGGTGTACCTGACCTACAGAACACAGTGGTGTGGGGGGGTTTGGGGGTGAGCTGCTGATCGATGAGCCTCACATCAGAGTTTCACTTCTGATGATTTTGCTGATTTTTCTGAACGTTTTGGCTCCGCCTGCTAGCTTCCAGGTTCTCGGGGTTGTAAAAGGTTCCCTGCCGTCATTACTGGAACCTGTAATAGATTTGAGCTAATAAAGTTTGGACCGGCTTCCATCGGAGAGCAGAAGCCTTCAATAACCTGCACATAAATGAAAATGATGATCAGCTGCAGCGCTACCAGGAAGCACCAAATAAACCACAGCTGAAAACATGCAGTGCAGCTGTGAGTGTGTGAGGTTTGGAGCCCGAGGGCTTCGCAGGAAACGTGAACTGCATTTATACGTGTGCCTTTCATGCTTTAAACAAACGGATCGCCTTCATCTCATCCGCCGGGCTTTGTGATCCTTTCTCACACTGGTGTGGATTTAATGAATGAATGAACTGAGGTCTGCGCTTCGGGCTCTTTGGTTTGAAAGTAAACGGAGATTCCTCGGTCATGTTACAGTTTGTAGCTTTGCTTTGTGGCCTTACAGGATTTGCTGATGGATAAATAAATCAGGACTGAGGCCTTTAGGGCAGAACTGAGCAGAAAGCCTCTATAATTAAATGCAGCACCTGCTGACGTACGGGAATAGCCACACTGCACACTTCCCATTCTGCTGAAGCAATAAACTGAGAGAGAGGACGGCAAAACGAGAAGTGGTGAGGCCGGCCGCCCAAGTGTGTGTGTGTGTGTGTGTGCGTGTGTGTGTGTCCCAGTTTGCATCATGGCTAAAACACACAAACACAGCCTGACATTTCACACAGCGCTGCAGCGAGTTAGGATGGACATACAACTCACCTGCTGTTAGACACAGGAACAGGAAGTGTGACATCATAAAAACGAGCACGGGTTTCAACAGACTGTATATAAAAGATGGATGCAGCCACCCGCTGGTTTCTAGCAGCACAATTTTTATTTTTCCTTTGTTTCCAGAAGGGACCGTACCTGAGAGTGGAGTGCTAAGCTATGAGCTAATGCTAGCTATCCTGGTTATCAGCTGCATCTCACACACACGGCGATACCTGCTTATCAGTAACATCCAATCAAAACCCCAGATTTTCCCTCAGCAAACTGGAGCTCCGCCTTCTCGGACAATCTGTTAGTCCAATGAAGTCACAGCACCGTCCAGAGGTTAGCTGAGGGGAAGCCTAGCAGACAGCTAACAGCTACAGCCGCCTGTGTCACCATCGACCTGTCAGAGAGGCCAGGTTTAACATGGGATTCTATGGGGACTGACTCACTGTGGCGCCTCTGCTGGACGGCGGAGGAACTGCAGCCTTGCTGCTTCATTGTTCATTTCTTTTTCTAAAAAGTTCACACAGGTGGGAAACGGCACCCAAATATCTGGATCAAATGTTAAACATGAGCTTTTGACCAGTTCTTGTTAATAATTGCAGTATCTGATCTACTTTGGTCTAAACTGTTAAACTCTGTGTGCTTTCTTCCTTTAAGATGAAGGCCTGTATCGACCTCATTCAAAAAAAGAGTAACTTGGGACGAAGCTATAGGTTTGTCACCACAAAGGAATCCACAGAGGGCCCCTCTTTGGGCTTACTTTCCAAATAACTGACCATACGTCAATATAAACGATTGTAAGATTGTTGGAGCTGTTCTCCATCCCAGGAATGTGGGTGTTTGTCCAGAGGAAATGGTATTTTTAACCTGTGTAAACCATTTTTCTCTGAGTTAGGACGACTGACATGAGCCTCTCCCGGATGGCTTTAGAAGCGTCAGTTTTGCAACAAACCTCATATATGCATTAAGACGTGTCAGCGAGGGTCTTTTCTTCGAGTGACACCCATCAAATCAGATACACCACAAGCCTCATAATGTGAAGCTCATAATATTTAACAGCATGCTTGTTTTCAAAGAAGTGACGAGGTCAGAAAAAGGAGAACTGACACAAAGTTCCACTTTTTGTGGGCCTGTAGAGCGCGTAGAGCTCAGCTGTGGAGCGCAGGGCCGAGCCCGGCTGGAAACAGGCTCCACACACCTGCCTCAGAAACCTGGCTCTTTGTCAGTGCTGCTTCAAGCTCTGTGTACTTTGTACTAATGTGATAAAGGAGAAAGGTTAAAGGGAGCGTTTGCAGTCCCAGGCAGGCAGCAGGGACTCTGCCTGGATAATAAAGCTGTTTCACAGCCTGCACACACACCGATTTATGTGGCAGAACTGCCATAAAACACTAAGAATACAGATGGAATTACACATTTTAAAGGTTTATCATGATAAATGTGGGCAGAAGACAGGTGTGGACAGGTGAAGCTGCCACTTTGTGCCATTAAACTGTGACATGTATTTACTGCTCGTGATGATTTCTGCCTTTGAGCTGGAAAACACCTGAGCGCCAGTTAGCTCCAGTTAGCTCCTGTTAGCTCCTGTTAACAGGCGATTACTGCAGTACTTTCCCAGAGTTACACTGTTAATGTACTCGCACATTAAGTATTTGTGTGTGTGTGTCGCTTCTAGTCCTGTAAAGCTTCAGTTTCTTCCTGTTTACAGGATGTAAAGCTGCTAAAATGATGCTGTTCTCTGTAAAGCGACCCAGCGCGCGCACGAACGAACCAAATCCCCCTGCTGCCTCCTTTGCGTAACGAGCCCAGTGCGCGTCGGAGCGAACCGGGGATGGATGTGAGTCTGTACTGGCCTTTAAGGGTTTTCTGGGTAAAGCTTTTGTACTTTTAAGTTTTATTAGAGTCAAATCTGTAAAGCAGCCTTCAGCTGCCCGCGGAGCCGCTCCTAGAACCATCAGTGTGCGCGCACTGGGACATCATCAGCAATCAAACTGTTATTTACTCTGATTTTTCTCATCAAACGATTTCCCTGCTTCCTCCAGCGACCTACTGATTTTTGCTTTGCGTAACGAGCCCGGTGCGCGTCGGAGCGATCCAGGGCGCGGGGTGGAAAGTTCTGCAGGCTTTCGGCCGCAGAGGGCTGAGAGGGGTTAAAGAAAGCTGTACTCACGGCTGCACCCGGACGGACTCGGCCCTCGCCAGGTAGTTACTGGGGACGATCCCTTGGGCCACGACCCGCCCGTTCTGATCGATCTTCTCCGCCGTCCACCAGTCTCCGCTGCGGCTGACCACGTTGAACAGATCCCCGTCCTGGAACGAGAGCTCTTCCTGGTGCCGGGCCTCGAACGACCACAGTGCCGTGTAGATGCAGGCGTTCTCGGGCATCGTTTTCTTGGGGGGCTTCGGGGGCGGCTTCGGGATCTCCCGCTGCTCCCTCGAAGTGTCAGTCCTGGCGCCTCCTGGTCCTCCATCACCATCATCACCTCCTCCTCCTGCTCCTCCAGGCTGAGGAGCCTTCTCTTCGAAAAACCTCTGCCACAGTGATTCCAGACACGGGCAAGCTTTGCGCAGACACTCTTCCATAGGTGACCATGAACGGCTTCCGCTCAGGTTTGCCGTCCTCTGCGTCGCTGCGGCTCGGCTTAGTCAGCCCACTACACCTGTCCGACAGGTAGAGAGAACGGAGCGCTAAACATGCCCGGAATGCCTCACACAGAAACTGCAGGGTGAGTCTGAGCAGCGCTGCGAGGACTTCCTTCAGTCAGAGAGAGCAGGGGGAACCCCGCCTCTCAGAGCCGCGTCACAAATCTGTGCGGCCGCGGGCGGCTCACCGGGAGCCGTCCCGGAGCAAACTCACCGCTCCTGCGGCAGAGGCAGCCTGTTCGCCCTGCTTCAGCAATGACATTATAATGAAGCCAGCCACACAAACTAACCTGAAAACAGAAATGTTAGAAACTAAACCAAGACAAACGCGGTCCGGAGGTCGAGTTCAGGCTGACAGCTGTCAGTCAAAGAGGCCACGCCCCCTGCTTCCTGCAGAGGCTGAGCTGCTTTGCTGTGTGATGGCTGGTCGGTGCTCTCTGTTCCTCTGCAGAGGTGCAGCCGGACAGACAAAATCGGCTCCTGTCTGCAGCTCTGAGAGCTTCAGGACGTCTTCATCACCACTGCTGTAAGACCCTCTGACACCCCCAACCCTCCAATCATCATCTGTCACACCGTTGGCTTCCTGCTACAGTCTGCTCTAATTCGATCCTGTTCTTAGTATTTTTAATCCACATTTTTAACATAATTTGATTTCCCCTCGGGTATAAAATATCAATCAGTCCAATTCAGTTTTATTTATATGGCACCAAGTTACAACTAACAGTCTCCTCAAGGTGCTTTATATTGTGAAGACCCTCCAATAACAGAGAAATGAGCAAGCTAATCAATCACCTGGTTACATAAACACGAGTCAGTTTCCATAAAAGAGAAAGATGATGCATTTAAATAGCAGTTAGTATGTTGCCAGTTTGTAATTGGAGCATAGCAAATTTATTACGTATTGATGCATTCCTGTGATCTGACTGT
>VUQJ01039720.1:0-12762 GCA_015108635.1 Andinoacara biseriatus | reverse complement strand
GTCTTAAAGACATAAATTCCTGGATGACCTCGGCCCTACAAATTTTAGAAACATGGTGTCTAACCAGATACTTACTCTGGATGGCATTACTTTGGCCTCCAGTAACACTGTGAGGAATCTTGGAGTCATTTTTGGCCAGGATATGTCCTTCAATGTTCATATTAAACAAATATGTAGGACTGCTTTTTGGCATTATTGCAATATCTCAAAAATTAGAAAAATGCTTTCTCGGAGCATTATTACTTCTAGGCTGGACTATTGTAATTCATGATTATCAGGCTGTCCTAAAAGCTCCCTGAAAAGCCTTCAGCTGATTCAAAAATGCTGCAGCTGGAGTACTGACAGGGACTAGAAAGAGAGAGCATATTTCTCCCACATTGGCTTCTCTTCATTGGCTCCCTGGTAAAATTATTCTTTTCACATCAGGTGAACTTGGTTATGCTGCAATAGGCCTAGACTACCTGGGGTTCCCACGATGCACAGAGTATTTCTTGTAATTTACCTCTTTTCACTCTGTTTATACTCCACTCCACATTTACTCCTTAGTTATTAATCTCTGGCTCTCTTCCACAGCATGTATTTTTTGTCCTGTCTCTCTCCCCTCAGTCCCAGATGACCCCCCCTCCCCTCCGGCCTGTTTCTGCCGGAGGTCTCTTCCCATTAGAAGGGAGTTTTTCCGTCCCATTGTCACCAAATGCTTTTGAATGTTGGGTCTCTGTAATTATTGTAGGGTCTTTACCTTACAATATAATGCACCTTGAGGCAACTGTTTATTAGTGATTTGGCACTATATAAATAAAATTGATTGATAACGTTGATGAGCCATAGCATGAAGATACGGGAAAGAGCTGTTGAAGCTAGGTTAAGAAGACGGGTGATGATGAGTGAGCAGCTGTGTGGCTTCATGCAGAGAAAGAGCTCTACAGATGTGTTGTTGCTTTGAGATTCTTGATGGTCAGAAGAGGTTGCACTGTGTCTTTGTGGATTTAGAGGAAGCATATCGTCAGCCTAATAGCATAATTGTGTAAGTCATATTTTGGTATATTTTGAGATACCTACCTAATTCTACTTTGCTAACAGTATAGATTCATTTAGATATATATCTCAATTTTGGCCAAAATATGACTTAGGCAGTTATGCTATTAGGCTGACGATATGGGAGATGCCAATGAGGACATCCGGAGTATCAGAGAAGTATGTGAGGTTAGTGTAGGACATGTATGAGGACAGTGAGATGATGGTGAGGTGTGTGGTAGGAGTTGCAAAAAGGCTCAAGGTGAGGGTGGGATTACACCAGGGATCGGCTCTGAGCTTTATCCTGTTTGCAGTGGTAATGGACAGGTTCACGGATGAGGTCCTTCAGGATTCTCTGTGGACTATGATGTTTGCTGATGACATTGTGATCTGTAGTGAGGAGAGGGAACAGGTGGACGAGAGCCCTAATAGGTGGAGTTATGCACTGGAGGAAAGAGGAATGAAGCAAGACAGAATACATGTGTGAATGAGCGGGAGACGGGTGTAATAGTAGTTAAGGTAGATAAGTTTAAAAACCTGGGGTCAATCATCCAAAGCAACAGTGCGGTGAAGAAGATGGTAAATTGACTGGTACTTATTTAGTGCTTTTATACTTGAGCACTCAAAGGGCTTTATACAGTATGTCTCATTCACTCAGATGTACACACTGGGAGCAACTCAGGGTTCAGCATCTTGCCCAGAGATACTTTAGTATGCAGACTGGGATTGAACCATTAACCTTCCGATTAGTAGATGACCAGCTCTACCTCCTGAGCCACAGCCACCCCTGTGGAGGGTGGAGTGAATGGAGATGAGTGAAAGGGAAGGTCTACAAGATGCTGCTGAGACATGTCATGATGTATGGTTTGCATGGTGGAAATAACAAAAAGACCGGAGGCAGAACTAGAGCTGAAGATGCTAAAATTTTTATTGAACATGACCAGGAAGAATAGGATTAAAAATGAGTACATCAGAGGGAAAGCTCAGGTTCAGTATGGAGACAGTACAGCAGTTTTCCACTCAGAATTAATGGAAGGGTTAAGGGGGAGTGGGAAAGAGTTCACATCCTCACTGACTTCAGTGAATGTGTTGTATTAAGCAACACTAACTGTGTTATCCATACAGAGGACAATAGAACAATGAATGACTACTGTATATACAATGTGGTGTTAGTACATAAACAAGTATTACCTGTGCATCAGTGTTGGAAACACGTGGTTATGCATGCATGTTTGTGGTCTTGCCTTGGGTCTCACTGACTTGTTGAATGTGGAAACACTCTGCAACCTGCTTTGGAACAATTATCACCTGGCTTGGATGTGGCTTGCCCTAGTGCAAAGGCGGTGTGAGAGTACCTTGTGTGGTAGTTTTGGCATACGTATGGGATAACAAAAGAAAAGTTGAAGGTGAGTGGATGAAAGGGAGCCTATTCAATTCCTTTTTTCAGTTCAGTTTTATTTGTATAGCACCAAAGCACAACAAACAGTCTCCTCAAGGTGAAGTAAGAGCTGTGTTGCACCTACAGTAGAGCTGAGATTAGGAGATTAGATAGTGCTGCTGGAAGTGGATTCTTCAAAAGAGCAAAAGCTCGTTTGATACAGTGCAGGATTTCTTTATATGTGTGTTATGGTAAATGGACTAGTTCTTACTGTATATAGTTCTTACTGTATATAGCGCTTTCCTATTGTAGTTGAGCACTCAAAGCACTTTATACAACACATTTGCATTCACCCAAGCACTTTTTTTTATATTGTCACCTTCTTAAAATAATGGCCTAAGGTTTATTTTTGCCTGAATCATCATATTTTCAATGTTTGGTTTTTCTTTTCTGGGAAAAAAATGACTTAGGCCATTATTTTTGAGAGGGCAATGCTATCTCAGGGCTAACATTCGCACTCCAGTGAATACATCAAGAGCAACTTGGGGTTCAATATCTTGCCGAACAATACTTCGGCATGCAGACTAGAGAAGCCAGGAATTGACCCACCAACCTTCTTATTAGCAGAGGACTTGCTCTACCTCCTGAGCCACAGCCACCCCAACGATTATGCTGCTAAGGTCCATGCATTCTTTCATTCCTCCTCTTGTTTTGCCATCTCTGCCATACTTTCACTTTACAGCCTCGCAAATATTACATGAACAACAATGAATTCAGTTCAGTTTTATTTCTATAGCACCAAATTACAGCATCATTCCCCTCAAGGTGCTTTATATTGTAAGATAAAGACCCTACAATAATACAGGATAAAATATGGGATATCAACTTTTATTTTAAAAAATTAAACCAAGTGTCTAAGTATCAGTTGATCTTAAACCCACCAGTTCCCTAGTACAAAGTCTTTGTAATATGGGATTGCAGTGATGTGTGAATTGCACAGCCAGTATTCATGTGTGCTGCTTCCTGCACACAGTATCTGGGCAGCTCCTTCACCTAAACCGTGCTCAGTATGTCCAATAGTATAAATGTGTGTGAAGTGGAATATTTCTGGACAAAGTTGCCTTTTTAATCCTGTATCAAGACTGACTAGTTATTCTTTACATAAAGTGTTTTTTTGAGAATCTGGTATTCACTCTTTGAATCAGCTTGGATTCAATTCAGTTACAAATTATTAACATTTTTCCTGTAGAAAAAAATGTTTATTTTTTTTAATGATTGTCCCATAGTGTGGCCAATATCTTCCTAACCCTCCTATTTGTACCAAAAACAAACAGAAACACAATTTTGTTCCTAGCTATTCTCCTCAGCTAACCTTTCAGATGCCTTTTTTCTTTAAAGATCTGAATATGTGGCACACACACACACACACACACTCCCTGTGGTCAAGCATAAAACAGCCTTTTCATATTGTAAAGCATTACATTATTGCCCTACATCTACATGTCATCTCTGTGTGCTTTGTGTGTGCAGAGTCTGGGTCTGGCCCACTTTATATGGATCACCCCTCTGCAGTGTATATTGTGCGTGGGTCTGGTCTGGGAACTGATTGAGGTGAATGCCTTCTGTGGCCTGGCAGCACTGATTGTGATGGGCATCGTCCAGGCCTGGCTCTCCACAAGGATGGCACCTCATCGGTAGGAGAGCACAATCATACAATCTTGTAATATAGGAAATCTACAGTACCGCATATCAATATATACATGTATTTATGTCCTCTGTCTTGCCATGTGTGTTTGTTCTCTAAAGATTAAAAATAATCTACAGTTTTACCTTTACTCTGAGGCTCACTGCTATAAAACTGTTAGGTGTTCTGGTAAAACTGTCTCCCGTGAACAGGACGAAGCGAGCGCCGATAACGAGCCGTCGCCTGGCTCTCACCACAGAGATTATAGAGAACATTCACTCTGTGAAGGCATACGGCTGGGAGGAAGTGATGGAAAATATCATCAAGAACATCAGGCAGTAAGACACCACCACCTACAATACACACACTGCCACACACAGAAGGGCTCTTACTAGAGTTTGTTTTAATTATTGAGAAAACAATGTTAAATGATGCCATTTGAGGCCAACTGCATTGCTGCTTCAGCTCAAACAAAACTCTTAGTTCTTCCTCCCGTGTTCACTTTCCTCCACAGGGATGAAATGACACTAACGAGGAAGATTGGATCTCTCCGTTACTTCTACAGCGCCTCGTATTTCTTCTCTGCCATCTTTGTTATCCTGTCTGCCATTGTACCGTATGCACTCAATAACGGCATCATCCTACGCCGCATTTTCACCACAGCCTCCTACTTCTTGGTGTTAAGAATGACACTGACCCGCCAGTTTCCAGGTTGCATCCAAATGTGGTACGACACGTTGACTCTACTCTGCAAGATCGAGGTAGGTCGAGAGATGCCACTGCACATTTTATCCATTTGCTAATGATCATCAGGACAATGAAACCAGGATGTCTGATTACTTTTTGATAGCCTTTATCAGCCCCTAACAGAAAAACTGAGCTGTCTAAATTAAACCTAAATGTTTTTTATTTCCTCAAGGATTTCTTGATGAAAGAAGAATACAGAGGGCTGGAGTATAACCTGACCACCTTGGACCTGGAGTTGGTCAATGTGTCTGCATCCTGGGATGAGGTTTGTTTATGTCTATTTGTTGAACCTAAAAGAAAGTAACCGCTTATGTGTCTGCACTGCTATTTACTGCATAGGCAGAATCAAAACACTGTTGTTTAATGTGAGAAATTAAACCTTTAAATTATAGCATCTTCAATGTATGCAGCAGGCTCAGGTTTGTAATAGCCCAGGGGTTTTTAAATAACAGTTCTCTCTGTGATTTTTCTTTTGACCCCAATAGGTCTTAATAGAAGCTAGATGTGTTACTAATTCTAATAGAGTTAGTTTCCGTTGCTGCTATAAATTGAAGAGGAGTTCTCCAGGTCAGACTTCAGAAGCAGAAGTTCTAGCTGACATGCACTGACCTTGAAAACGTTGGCATTATCTGGCTTGGTCTTTATTTGTCCACAGTCAAAACCTTCTGATTGCTCATCCCCCGTCAACTATAAAACAGGGCACACTTTGCTCAGTACCAACACTACAATTGTGTGACTGTGATTACCAATCAATATCCTGACTGTTTTGGTGCACTAACTTGTGTTTTATCACAAGTAAAAGTGGATTCTACCCAAAATAAGAAATACAATTTGAAAACATGGTTTGTTTTCTGACATCTCCCATGCAAATGTCATATGTCATGAATAACAAACTTTATTTTTGTTTTCTTTCATCATTGACACATTTGTTCTGGACTTCTAGTTGTATCTCACTATGTCTTGATGCATGCTCAGTCATCCAGGTAAGGAATTCTTCAGTCTGAAGAAGTCACTTGGATGAGTGATGAAATGTTTCTCCCATTGAAAATGACCAAACAATACTGTATCGTGGAGATGTGCTGGTCAGAAAAGACGTGTTCCTAATGAACTGTCAGTTACATTAATAAGTATCAGAATTCAATTATTAAAGGCCTTAATATATGTAGCATCTTTTTACCCAGGAAACCTTTATCTGAACATCTCAATGCATTTTTTTCCATGACACAGCAGAAGTAAATTACCCAGTGAATATACAAAGGTTCATGATTTTACTCATAAATGAACTCAAACTAAATCTTTTCATAAAATTTCAAAATTTCTCTTGCTTTTATTCTACTTTTTGCAGTATTTCTAGATGCAACTTTTGCTTTTGTTTAAAAAGCTGATCTTAGCCAATGACATTTAGTTCCCTAGTCTGTGTCCGTCCATGGATATGCATCTGTCATCTCCAGACCGTCACTGACCCACCACCAAACCGGCCAAGCTGAATGGTGCCACAGGCAAGCAAAACATTCTGCACGGCTTCTCCAGGCTCTTTCACATCTGCCACATGTGCTCTGGGTGAACCACTGGTGGATATGCCATTTCTGATATTCTATGGCAAATGCCAATCAGGCTCCTCAGTGCCAGCCAGTGAGCACAGGGCCCACACGAGAATGATGGGCCACCATCTTGAAGTCTGTTTCTAATCAAAGGCACTCACAGCAATAGCCCATTGGAGGTCATTTTATTGGGCTCTGGCAGTGCTCATCCTGTTCCTCCTTGCACAAAGGAGCAAAAACCTGCTGACAGGTTCGGGACCTTAAAACGCTCCTAGGGTAACTGAATGTCTCCTGGAATCTCCTTCATTCTCTGGAGATTGTGCTGGGAAACTGGAAACCATCTGGCAATGGCACGTATTGCTGTGCCATCCTGGAGGAGTTGGACTACCTGTGCAACCGCTGTAGTGTCCAGGTATTGCCTGATGCTACCAGTAGTGACCTGACCCTAGCCAAATGCAAAACTAGTGAAAAACAGTCCAAAAAGATGAGTAGGGGGGGAAAAGTCTGCGGCCTCCGCCTGTAAACCATTCTTGTTTGGGGGGGGGGTTATCTCACTGTTGCTTTTTTAGTGCACCTGTTGTTAATTTCATTAATGCCCAAGCAGCTGAAACTGAAACCCCCTCTGCTACTTAAACAAGCACATCAATATTTAACTGACTTGATGCTATACTCTGATTACAAAAATGTTCCTTTAATTTTTTTGAGCAGTATATTATATGGTAACCCCCCAGAATATTAGGGCAAGAACCTTAATGATCAGCTGATGTCCTGTGAAAAAGCACTTGGTAACAGAAAGAGACCTCAGGCAGAATCAGGCTCTGGGACGGGCAGTCATCTGCCACAACTGGTTGAGGATGAAGTATGCTGATAAGTATGAAGAAATATTGAACAGAAACATGAAAAAAATCAGTTTTAAGTTGGCTTAGAAACAATGTTTAAACAATATTGTACAGTACAGATGTGTTGCTTTTTGTGATGTATTTGTGTGGGGAAAAAATCCCGATTGGTAGATCATTATCTGACTGAAATGTCAACAGTCACTACTAATCCCAAATATCATCACTCACAGCTGTAATATGTTCACTCTTATCAGTGTGTTAATATAAGATCAGGACAATGGTATGTTTAAAGAAGTTAAACTCTGACAGCCCCTACAGTAAGTCCAGGTGTAACAGGCAATTCTTCACCATCACTGGGAGACAGCAGTATAATCTTATCTATAGGCTCAGGCAGTAAACTTAATCCAACAGGTGTGATTCATTGACCATCCAACACCGTGAGAAAACGAACATCCAGCAGTTTGTTTCCCATGTCACTTTGCCTAATTAATTATCCAGGTGTCGTCACCATACTGGAAACACAACTCTGAATGAGAGCAAATCAGATTCTCCCCTGGCTTTGCCTCTTCCTGGAATGTGTCATTTGCAGATGCATGGGAGGGGTGTTGCCTTTCTTTACTGCTGGCAGAGTGAACATCACTTCATTAGAATGAGAATCACACAGACAGACCTATACAAACCAGAGCGCACTCTGGCATTAGAGGTACGGTGACCCATAAAATGTCACAGAGGTCACCGATTAAGCCAGCCAGTCAAGCAGAGTTCTCCTTTTCTAGGAGTGAGATGTGTCGCCCTTTAATCCTTACAGAGGTGGTGACAGCTGAGGTGAAATAAGGCCATTGTGAGACCCTGGGAGTTTTCGCCTGTTTTTGGAGAATCTCTCATTTCTCACAGTAGTTTAGACTGGTGTCACTGCCTGAGAGAACAGCATGACAGAGATAGTTGCTCAGCCCTGAAGCAAGCAGTTATATAAACAAAAAGAAAAACACATCATGTATGCCATGTGCAGGTACACAAAATCATGTAAATGGAAGTGTTACATGGTATAGTACACTAAAATATATCAAAAGTGGAGGTTTGATTATGAAATTCAGCTTAAAGTGCACACGTTGCAGCAGGAAACTGAACATTAAGAGATATGATCTGAACTCTATTGTTTTAAATTGTTTTAAAAATGTTTTCAATATGTTGATATTGTCTGCATATACTGTAGGTAAATGGCAAATGATGTTTTACACATGTATATCATTGCATTTAGTAACTGCATATGAACTCCTTTTGCAGCACATTGGTGAGTTGTTTGAGAAGATCCAGCAGGAGAACAAAGCAAATGGACACCTGAGCAGTGACCCAGGACTCTTCTTCACCAATCTCTATGTCACACCTGTCCTCAGAAACATCAGCCTACACCTGGATAAAGGCCAGATGCTCGCTGTGGCTGGATCCACAGGCTCGGGGAAGGTAGGATTTCATTCAAATTAAATTTGGTTAGAGTGCTTATAGTCTCTAGAGCCCGACCGATATATCTGCTGGTCGATATTATCGGCCGATATTAGCTATTTGCTAATTATAATTTTTTTCTCCTTGAGCGTTGAAATATGCTGACTCATTCCATGATTGTCAAGTTGAGAATACTGTATTGATGCAGACTGAAGTATGACCCTGTTTCCTCCAGAGTTCCCTGCTCATGATGATCCTGGGAGAGTTGGTGCCGACAGAGGGTCAAATTAGACACAGCGGTCGCATTTCCTTCTCACCGCAGACTTCTTGGATCATGCCGGGGACAATCCGTGACAACATCCTGTTTGGCCTGACCTATGACGAATACCGCTACTCCTCTGTTATCAAAGCCTGCCAGCTGGAAGAGGTACCTTTGCATTTTTCATTCTTTTTCTCTGCCTTCTTCTTTGCATCCTTTTTGTTTGGTAAACATGGACTTAAATTTCTCTTGTTCAGTCGTGGTGACTGCAGCTGTCCATGCAGAATACAGATCCTGTTGCAAAAACACAAAATGTAAGGTGCAGTCACTCATGGTCACAACTCCTTTAAAAATCATAAACCATATCTTATTTAAATCTTGCAGGTGTCATCTTCTGGGTTGTACTGTATTGCCATCAGTGTGACTGCTATTGTTAAATCCCTTGCTCGAAGTCCAGATCTGAATTGTGCTTCATCCATCTGTCCATCCATTTTCTGTTGTTTAGCCTGGTCCAGTTGTTCCAGTCACTTAGACTGCTGCTCACAGCAGTCTAAGTGACTGGAGAGATGTTCAGACCTCCCTCCCACAGGCCTCCAGGTTGTCTAGGGGGACACAAAGGCATTCCCAAGCCAGCTGAGAGACATAATCTCTCCAGTATGTCCTGGGCCTGCCCCTCGGCATCCACACAGTAGGCCTGAAACACCTTATCTCTGAGGTATCCTAAACAGACACCCAAACCACCTCTACTGGATCTTTTTGATATGGAGGAGTAGCAGCTCTATTTTGAGCCCCTCCCAAATAACCGAGCTTCTCACGCTCTCTGTAATGTGGCTTGACTCTGAAGTTGGATGTTGGAGCTGGGAGTGACATCATTCTCAAGTTGAATAAGTTCTAGTAGTAAAGTTAGCAAAGCAAGAAAAACAAGATTTGTTTTGCTACGATGATAGAGCCATTCATGCATCGCTAACAATGCAGCACAGTGCTTCTTTTTTTTTGTGCTTAAAAAATACTGCTGTAGCAAGTTCATGGATAGAACCTGATCAGTGCTCTGCTTATGGCTTATTTAGTGAGTCACAAATACACAACAGTGGCAGCACAAATAATAATAGTAATGCCTTTGACTTATATAGCGCTTTTCACGGTACTCAAAGACCCTTTACAGTTTTGTGCACTATTCATTCGTACCTCAATCATACTTGCTGGTGGTTAGCTACTAATGTAGCCACAGCTGCCCTGGGACCACCACCAACCACACAACCACATTCACACTTAGGCAATGTGTCTTGCCCAGGGACACAATGACAGTATGTGCTCAGACGGGGACTCGAGCCAGCGACCCTCCGGTGGTGAGCTGAGCACCTACCCACTGCTTCACTGCCACCCCAAATTACAGGTTTTACAGTTTCATTAATGTGTGTGTATGCTGCTGCTACCTTGGATAGTTAACTAAGATTTGGTGGAGCTGCTGTGACTTTCTCAGTTGGAAGTCTGACTCGAGGAGGCATTCCACTTGATAATTCCGACTAGGAGCTTGAACATTCCAACTTCTGACTTAAAATGGAATGCACCAAAAGAAAAGGAACAAGATTTTGTCTTGCAACTTTACTGTCAGACTGTGCACTACGTTATTATTTGTAGAGCTATGATTGGCCAGTATATATTGCCACCTGTTGCTTTTGACTCTTGCCAGCACTTGACATTGTTTTGGTTTTTTTTGTACTTTTATGAGGATGGAAATATTTTCGAAATAGTGCTCGTGTGGATGGGACTTTTTTTCTTTAAATGAAGACGTTTGCAGTGTGATTGAAATCCTGATGTTCAGCTTCAGGCTCAAAAAACTTAAGACTCTTCCACTAAAACCTACAGTTTGTCCTCAGAGTCAAGCGGGGGGGATCCAGCTCTCTGCACATGTTTGAGGTTCAGAGTGAAATCAAAGCACACTAGTGGCCACAGTATGACTTCCTACACTGGAAGCTATGCAGAAGTGCACAGTGACCTTGAAGGTTAGATCAGTTTTGTTTTATTTTTTTTTTTTTCATAAGCAGTCAATAAACATTGAGATCATACCTGAATACAGATATGGTGCACACCCATCTTTAAATGTGCACGTTTTTGAGAAAAAGACACTACATGAGATACTCAAGGCGTTAACAAAATATATCTAAACAAACTGGTTTCGTTTTTGTCGGTTCATGAGCCAGATTCACAACTCATGTATGACAATTTGTGTAGACATGATTTTTCTTAGCCTTATTTCAAGAAAATCCTGGTATTTAGAGCTTTCTGAGAATATGGATAATAATAGATGTGGACGTACAGCAGCATTTTGACAGGATCTCTGCTTATTTTGATACTTTTGAACCACCAAGAAAACTTGTTACTGGCAAATAACAAGAATTGAGCACAGGTGGTATTGTCAGAGGAGGAAAAAAGTACAAAGTGGGAGTGAAGTGAGTGACCAGATGTCCCTCTTTAGGTGGGATTGCACAGCCTTTTTATTCCTTGTCTTCCTGTTCTACATCTTGAGACAATGTTTCACGTTTTGACTGCTGTTGCAGTGCATTCCCGTTTTTGAAGTCTGGCAAGGAAGGCTTTTTATTATAGTGGGCAGAAGGAAAGCCTGTCTGATGCCATACACATCAGGGAAAGTTACAAGTCACCAAAATTCATAAGCTTTACAGATTTTGTTGAATATGATAGAAACTACCACAAAGAAAATGAAGTGGCAGTATACTCTGAAAAAATAGAGTTCTTGTCTTTTTTGCTAGCATTATTGGTGAGTATCACACTGAGGGAAACATGGTGTGAAGGTACACAGTATATGTGTGTCATAATATGATAAAAATTGCAAAAATCATTAGTTATGGTTCAAGAAAGATATGCCAATCTGGGTACATCCAACTGAAACCCCGCAAACTGTTACCACAGAATATGAGATTATGTAAAAACTAGTGCATAAAAACCATCTTAAGCTTCCTTTATCTTTATAGTATTTACTCAGCAAAATGTCTCAAAATATAAGCTTTTGCCTAAACATGCTAAATGACAATTCGATAATATGCAGTTTATTGCAAGTTAAATATGAAAATTTCAGATTACCTCTCTTGTTGAAGTGTTCCACTCCGTCCTACACAAACATGGTGTTGCCCCACATCTGCTCACCCTTCAATTAATAGATCATATGTTGAGTCACTAAAAGTGTGGCAACATTAGTCGAATGAAAATGTGACAAAATGCTAAAAAAAAAAAAAAAATCTGTTTCCAAAAGCAGTTTTCCCAAGTAAAATCTTTGCCAGCTTCTTTTTGAAATCTTTTCCTATTCAGTGAACTGATTCTCTCTAAGCTGCCTGTGTGGAGCCACTGCAGGGCGTCAAGAAGGTTCAGATTTCCTCACTTCACATTTACAACAATTATGTGTCCCCCACACACAAATACATGCATACTTGCAAACGTCTCTACCTGTCTCTAACTCTGGCACACACATTCTCTCATAAAGCCTCAGTGTTGAGTGACAGGCCCTTAGCAGAATAATGTCTCCTCTGTTGCTGTGAAAATCTCACATTATGTCACTGGGGTGCAATGCAAGCCTTTTAGCTCACAACAGGCTGGAAGGGTACACCATCAGATTTTAGGGAGTTTTTTTTTTTTTTTTTTTAAAGCACAACTTAAAAGTTGCATGTATGAAAGTAAAGAATCAGTTTTTGCACATACATGGACTCAAAAGTTTGGTGTGACTACTTTCTGATTTGCTGAATGTCTCCATGGCATCAGATAACACCACACACACACACACACACACACACACACACACACACACACACACACACACACACACACACACACACACACACACACACACA
>VUQJ01039718.1:2413-16104 GCA_015108635.1 Andinoacara biseriatus | reverse complement strand
TTCTTTAAGGCATCTATTCGTCAGAAGTGCTCACATTGGTCAGAAATTCCCTTGTAAACTGTTGGGCTGGTACTGTAAATAATTTACTTGCAAAGAGAGGCTCCTGAGTTAAACTAATAATATAAATACGAATCCAGGAAACTACAGTCATGTCATGCTGTGGCGTTGCTTTAGGGCCTTCTAAAAAGAAGTGTGGCAATACCGGCAGAGATTGTCTCCTTGACATGAGTCAGGAGTGAATGAGTAACTTAAACATGAGAGGACTGAGGAAGGCTTTTTGAGAGGACAAAACCTCTGTGACACATCCCAGTTCCTTAGTCTGTTCTTCTAAACTGGAAAGGATTATGGCTGGCTCGACACTAATTGCTAGCTCATAATTTCATTGTTATAGTTCTGCTCACAGATTTTGTGGATATTGACTGATTAGGCTGATGTGCAAGGATCTGGAAAACTGGCCCGTCTTACAGGCACTCATGGTACCCTTTGCTCTATTTGGTGTTGAAAATATTTTTATTTTTTTGGGGGGGGGGGCAGAAACACCTGCTGGGCTTTCCACCATAACATGCTGTTTGCTTTTCCATTGTAACAGGTCAGGGGATGTATTTTCCCATAAACCCGTGGGTCTGTAAGGCAGAGCACTTACTGTAAGCTTCTTAATCTATTCCGTCTCTGTTATCCAACAGGATATTGATGTTTTGCTTTGACAACTGGGATAATCAGTGGAAAGACTTAATTGTAGCTAAAACAATGAGGAGGGTGTGTGGACCTCTTGGAGGATATGGGGGTGGGGGGGTTTGTCCTTTTGGGTTTAAGGTCACATTTTTCACTCTAAGTAACGGCAGTTGTCTGCCCTCCTGGCCACTGAGCATTATAGGCTGAAATCCTCCCTTACTCCCACTCTCACATATGCACAAGCAATTGGCTCATGCCAGGGGTCTTGCTCACGCTGATGCCTTTGTGTAGTGTTTCCCGGGAATAGGTCATTCATCAGGGCATGTGAGTGTTAGTCCACTGCTCTGGTCTCTCTGTATTGTTCCTGATTCACCTCTGATTCATGGGACCGTTGGTCTGAAACCTGAAAGGAACTCCACTCTTATTGCGACACTATTTCAATAAACGTTGTTGTTTTTTAATTAGAGAAAAAACATTACGGAGTGACTGTTTTGGATTCCACATAGTCATCATAGGTATTGAATTTTAAACAGCCTAGTCCAGTCTACACATGCCAGCTTGCAGAATACTACAGTTAGAAATACTGCTATTGTAAGTGATGGACAAATTCCAGTTTTTATCTCTCTCAGCTATTTAAAGCATCATAATTCAGAAATATCTGTACTGAGTATATTAATGGAAAAAAATATTGTTTATTTTTAGTCTGTAACCACTTTGATCTCCATAGTGAAATATGTTTTTATATATCTCACAGTAAAGCTGAATGACTTGCTTGTTGAGTTCATAATTATCAATTCACATTGCCAGAAGTGTCCCTCTGTTTCCTGTTGATCTTACCTATAGCACATTTCTTTAATAATCATCCAGTAGCTCAGAAAATAGACATGAAAGGGAAAAAAAAACGTTCACACATAGCATGCTGACATTCAGATGTGTTACAGGTTTTTTTAAATGTCAGGTATTTAAATGTGAAAGTTGCTAAGTATTAAAATAAGCAATATTTTTTTATAAACATTAGTAGCAGTGAGTTAAGATGATTTATTAATACATACAGTAACTAATAACATTTAGTGAATGAAAGAAGAGATGTTGGTTTGGAATTTCCGCCTTTTGAGTGAATGCCACATCAAAGCAAACAAATAAGAAAACAACATTTTGCCATCATGTGAAAGAAATAGGAACATAACACTGATATATAATCGATTTACATAGTTTAAATAAATGGGTAAAAAAAAAAAGGATCAGTCAAAGGAAAAGAAGTACATCCCAACATGATTCACACCTTCAAATCCATGATAATTAGTAATATTGGATTTTAATATTATCAGCAGTTCCAGTTATTAGAACTTTCTTAGAAAGGGTAGGATAGGAGTATGTGATGCTGTTACAATAACGTAATTTTCACACTACAGTAACGCTGCAGTACTTGATACAGTGCAAGACTGTATGTGATGATACAGTCTTTCAATTTTGAGGGAGGGAAAAAAATTCTCCCAAAAGTCAGAAAAGCATAAATTATGTATTTATTCACTGGATTATGGTGACTCTGTGTGTGTATATCTAAAATTATCCAATTTCAGTAATGTGTTAGTTTATTAGCGCTCTAATTAGCTTTCTCTGGTGTCTGGGTTCTTTGCTGTTGATGGGTGTAGTGTCATCATGCCAAGGTTTTAAAAAAACTAAAAAGCAGTGTAAAGGGGGCATGTTTTTACTGTGCCTGGCTGCATCAGTGAGTTTTACGTTAAAAACCAAGGATATACGGTCCACTATCACTCTCTGTCTTAAGAAATAAGTGGTTCTTCATTGCTGGCTAGCTGCTCTGAAATGGGAAAATCCATCTATTGGCTATAATGTTTGGGTTGGTAAAGCACTTTATAAATGAGGACTGTGTGGAGGAGAGTCTGAGTCAGGTGCACCGGTGGTTCACCAGTAGGGCTGGGCCATATCATATATCATTCAGGATAATACCGGGAAAGAAATCTTGCCCGGGAAAATAAATTATATCATGATATGCTAATTTCATGGCCTAAATACGTCACCCCATCACGCAGCGGATTATGCTCATGTGGGTCATGCAGTGTTGCCAACTTAGTGACTTTGTTGCTAGGCTTTTCCCCCTAGCGACTAGTGGCAAATGTAGCTAGTTTTTCCAGTGACATCGGAGAGCTCTGGAAACCTGAAATCCTCCACTGTCGCCGTGTTTTTTGTCTTTGTACTGCGTCCATTCTTACGCTTTGGTGTCGCCCGGACCACCAAGAGTACCTGGCTGTTGGATTGTACCGTAGGTCACATGACCTTAATGATGAAAGTGAGTCTTTTTCATGTGTTCGTGATGCAGCCGGCGGACACGCAGACGCTGTATTGAGCAGGAGGACCCGTTGCTGTAATACGTCGGTGCATATGTCTGTGAATTTACTGCGCTAGCGAGAAACTTTCTGCCTGAAGGATGGAATTTTGTTCATTCAGTCTGTTTACATGTTTTGTTATTTGCACAGAGTACTGGATGTACAGGAGTACACACAGGAGGAAGTACTTTGGTGAAGACTATTTCACTGCAGACTGTTTTTTAAAGAATAAGTCAGCCTTTTGCTGTTTTTGCTCAGTATCTTTTCTGTTCTGTTCTGCAGAGCTGTGAGTGTTTTGTTATGGAGGAAAAAGCATTAATTTATTTGAGAAGCATTATTATTTAAATATGCCATTAGTTTTTTAAGCAATTTTTCATGTACATCTACAGCTGAATGTTTAAAATAAAAGTGCCTGTGTGACTCAAGTGCTTTGTTGTTTATGCCTTTTGGGAAAAAGATATAAACAATTCGATATACAATATATATATTGTATATTGCCATTTAGCTAAAAAATATTGTGATATTATTTTTGGTCCATATCGCCCAGCCCTATTCACCAGAACAGCAAGCTGAAGTCAGACAGTGTTGGATGTTTCCTGGTCATATCGGGTATACAGATCCGAGTGGTGCAATCAGCTGGCAAAGTAGATGTAAAGCTGCAATCATCACTAACTTAGTTATGTTTGTTTAAATCTATGACTGCTTTTTAGAGCAGGACTCTGTGGTGTAAATGAGCCTTTATACACGTAGTGTTTCATGTCCACTTTAAGTGCCCTTCAACACCAGTGTTGTACTTTCTGCATCAGCCAGGATGCGTCCTTGTGACGTAAATGTAATTATCAGATGGAGTAAGGGCTTCAAAATAAGGAAAATAATAACCTCTGATTAGGTTTCAGATGGCTGCCAACTGCAACCCAGAGAAAATTCAGTCCAAGTGGAAATTCAAAAACAACCTGTAGCTGTCAAACTGCATGAGGGTACACTCAGAAACTGAGATTGCACAAAGCTGCCCTGCATAGGAGGCAGAAGCAGTGAATTTCATTGAAATGCTGTGGGGGTATTTGAAACCCGGAAACTTTGAGATACTCTAACAACGACCTTTAACTAAAGGAATCTTCCATGTAAGAGACCCATTTCTGCAAGCTGATGTCAGAAATGAAACACTGACTAAAGTTATTCCTGTTAAATGAGGCAATACTAGGTGCTGAAGCTATGGGTATGCTTACCTTTCCCACAAAAAAGTTTCATTAGTAATATTATTAGGAGGAGGTTCTCAGGGATTGTAAGCAAACAGATTACAAAAGAGGTGCACATCTAGTGTTGGGATGAGAGCCTTTTGCTTTTGAAGAAGTCTTAGAAAGCACCTGGAAAAGTAGGGCTGCAACTAAAGATTATTTTAGTAGTCAAATAATCTGTCATTTTTTTTTATCGATTAACGATTATTTCAATCTTACCTCCCCTGTTCAAACCTGCCCACCTGTTAACATCACTTTGTTGTCTCTTATCACAATTAAAATAATGACCCATAAACATACGAGTTTGTAACTAATCCAAACATTTTAACATTAATGTGAGCATCACAATAAATATCAAATAAACAATGCATATTAAAGTGTGCAGTTTTTATTTTTAAATGAAAATATAATGTGTAAATAAATAAAATTGGCCTCTGTCCAAAAGTGCAAAAAAGGCTTCAGATTAAATCAAAAAGTTTTTTCCATTCAAAACAGCTGGAAGTTTTACGGATGATTCAGTTCATACAGAGGTTTATTATTCAGAATGAACGCTGATATTAATGCGAGAAAAACAATATGAGCCAACGTAGCTGCTCCTATTGTCCTTCACTCATTAGCTAACATAACTGAAATGGTGGCGCTTAGCAAACATCCATGAGAGCTTGTTTCTGACAGGTAAACTAACACAGACATTACCTAACAGGTAGCAAAGACGCATTAACGTACCCATCCAGAGCTGACGTCACAGCTCCAGGGTGCCGATGTTTTAAACGCTCAGCATTGCAGTGATGCTGCCGTAGAAGGAAAGCTCTGCTTTGCACAGTCTGGATTCAGCTTTATTTTGGTTTATGTGAAATGCTCCCACACCTTTGACAGTCTGTCTGCATTTTCTTTCATTTTCTCCACCGTCCTCTCTGCTCCACCACGTTACACTGTTCGTGCTACTTTCTTCTTCGTTGCTATTGTTATTGTTGGGAGACAATGGAGGCAATACTGCTCCCATATCTTCCTGTGGTGTATTGCAATTACAAAATCACACAATAAGTGGAACAAAATAGATGGATAGGTTTAAATTTCCAATGCTTCGATGATGAGCTGGTGGCAGTGGGTAGGCGCTTGCCTTGCAGCCGGAGGGTTGCTGGTTCAAGCCCCTGTCCCTGCGCTGTGTTGTGTCCTTGGGCAACCACATTGCCTCACGGTAGCGCCGGTCTCTGGCTGCATGACCGCAGATGCTCGTCTCTGGATGAGTGATCTGGAACAATCATTTCTTTGTGTGCCTTGTGTGCACAATGACAATGAGTTGAATCTAATCTAAAAAAAAAAAAAAATAGTCTAATGAAATTTCACATCAACAAATTTTGTAGTCGACGTCATCGATTACCTCGATGAATCGTTGCAGCTCTGTGAAAAAGAAATGCTTTCATAATTTTTCAGGTGCTCTAAAATTCAAAATTAAATCCCCATTGACCTTAGAATATTTACAAGATTTGCTCACAAGATTTGGACTCAAGCTTCTCCAAAAATCTGGCAGGTTTCTTATAGCAGGCCTCTTTGTGACGGTTAACCGCTGTGATGTAATGAACAGACTGTATCACCAGCAGACAGGCTTGCCGTGTCATGTCGCTAATGTGGCTTTTCATGTCTAATTGCTGATTATTGTTGGGATGATAAAGAAAATACTTGTTTTTAATAGAAATCTCACCTGTTTGATCGGTAACTATTTAAAGAAACCTGGGGAACAAGAATGTTTTTGTCATTCTATTAAGAATAACTGTTAAATACTGCGCCTACATTACTACTTTTCCTGTGAGATGGCTTCTTCTTACCTCAGATAAGCAGGACTTGTCCAAACCTGTTTCAAGTAGTATGTGCAGCATGGGAACTATGAGCCTATCATGTTGTTTCCATTTCCACACTTGTTTCAGGGGTTTATCTGGAAGCTTGTGATCTTCTCTTACACCTGTGAATTAGAGTTTTCAGCTTCTGAAGCTTCAACATATACTACGGGTGCTCTCTTTGTACGTATATGACAGTTTGACAGCACAAATTAGTGTACTGTCTTAATGCAAAGTGAGAGTTTTGACACTGTGATAGACAGTCCTGAGAAAAAATACCCACAAATGGCTGTAAATATCTCCTGACATCCTGGCTCATCATACTTTTTTCTCTGGGCAACAGATCTGAGAGATGCTTAGCTACCCCTGCGGTGTCTTTAAGGTACAGGCAGATATACACTGCTTAAAAAAAATTACAGGAACACTTACCTATTCAAATAAATTTTATTTATATAGCACCAAATTACAACAGTTGCCTCAATTTGATTTATATTGTAAGGGAAAGACTACAATAATTACAGAGAAAACCCAAGAGTCCAAACAACCCCCTATAAGCAAGCATTTGGCAACAGTGGGAAGGAAAAACTCCCTTTTAACAGGAAGAAACCTCCGGCAGAACCAGGCTCAGGGAGGGGCAGTCATCTGCTGCAACTCGGTTGGGGCTGAAGGAAGAGACAGGACAAAAGACATGCTGTGGAAGAGAGCCAGAGATGAATAATAACTAATGATTATTACTAATCAGAGCATAGCATCGAGTCGGTTACTTCTGGGATATTGATCTGGTCAGTTAAGTAGCAGAGAGCGTTGTTAATCAGTTTTAGCTGCTTTGGTGTTAATTAAATTAACAACAGGTGCACTAGAGGGGCAAAAATGAGACAACACCCAAAACAGGAATGTTTTACAGGTGGGGGCCACTGACATTTCCCCCCCCTCCTTATCTTTTTCTGATAGTTTTGTTGCTAGTTTTGCATTTGGCTAGAGTCAGTGTCACTACTGGTAGAATGTGGCCATACCTGTACCCTACAGAGTTTACACAGGTAGTCCAACTCCTCCAGGATTGCACCTCCACAATAACAGAGGGCCCGACGTCTTCTAGTGGGCCTTGTGCTCACCATGGTGTCTAATTGGCATTTGCCATAGAATACCAGAATTGGCAAGTCCACCATTAGCGCCCTGTGATTTTCACAGATGAGAGCATTTGTATATATTTCAAATTGATCTGTTTGTTTTATATTTCTAGTTTTAATTTATTTAATTTATTTAAATTATTAGTGTTTTATTCTTTCTATAAACAGATGCTGCTGTAACAGAAGGAATTTCCCTCTGGGATCAATAAATAATAATGCCTTACTTATATAGTGCTTTTCATGGTACTCAAAGTGCTTTACAGTTTCGTGCATTATTCATTCACACCTCAATCATACTTGGTGGTGGTAAGCTACTAATGTAGCCACAGTCTGACGAAAGTGTGGCTGCCAATCCGCGCCTACGGCCCCTCTGACCACCACCAAACACCAACCACATTCACAATTAGGCAATGTGGGTTAAGTGTCCTCCTGGGGACACAATGACAGCATGCACTCAGAAAGGGACTCGAACCAGCGACCCTCTGATTGCAAGGTGAGCCCCTACCCACTGCGCCACTGCCAAAGTGCTAAACTATTCTGATTCTGATTCTGAAGCTCACCCTGAGCATGAAAGGGTCTGGAGAAGCCGTGGAGAATGCTACACTCCCTATGACATTGTTCAACATGAACAATTTGGTGGTGGGTCAGTGATGGCCTGGGGAGGCATATCCATGGAAGGATGCACAGACTGCAGCAGGCTAGGCAACGGCACCCTGATGGCCATTAGGTATTAAATTTGTGCACCCACTATCAGACCCTATGCTGGTGCAGTGGGTGCTGGGTTCCTTGTGCTGAATGACAATGTCCAGCCTCATGTGCTTAGAGTATGCAGGCAGTTCCTGGTGGATGAAGCAATTTATACCATTGACTGGCCCCATCCTCGCTTGACCTAATTCCAATAGAACACCTCTAGAACATTATGTTTCGGTCCATCCAACACCACCAGGTTGCACCTCAGACTGCTCAGGAGCTCAGTGATGGACACGATCGTCCCATTAGGAGCATGCCCTGATGTTTTCAGAGCATGTGGGGGTCATTCAAACTGGCTGTCCCTTGCAAACAAAAAGTTTTAACGGCATGTTAGTATGCGTTGTAACAGTATGTATATGACATAAAGAAAAACGTATTAGATCTAAATATAAACAACTTCAGTGTTTCCTGCTTCATCATTTACCCACATGGGGGTTTGTGGGACATTTTTTTACATCCATCAAATCTAAAATCTCTTCAAAGTAGACACACTCAAAGTATCCATGTCTAAGTCCTCAAAACTAAAATCCTATTTATGGCTTGACTTGTTCCTGCGTTACCTTGGTGATGAATGCGTCGTGGTAGTGCAGGGAAGCAGGCAGGATGTATCTGTGATGGTGGAGGAGGTGTGGGTTTTGCAGCATCATCGCCTGCTTGTGAGATGGATGCGGGCCTGAAAATTTGTATCTTTGTAAAAGCCTTGACCTTACCGCTACAGCAGAGGTGTGAAATGCACGGTCATGACATTGCATTGCAAATAAAAAAGCTGAATGCTGCCTGGTGCTTCTTTTTATATGTATCTAGCGCAGCATTTGCACAAGCACATGCATGCAAAATCAAGGTCAGGTACTGCTTTATAAAGGTTGTTACAAATATAATACTGTAAACAAGGCACTAGTGAGGATGCTTTAGATGATGCTCTTAATGTTTTTGTTGATCTGTTAATGAAATGCATTAAGTAGGAATAAAATATGCGTATCAAATAAGTAATAGCACACAAAAGTAAGTTTGTTCCAGGCTTCTTGTACAGCTTGTTCTTTAGTGCATTTAGTCTACCTCAGTAGCTTCAATTTATTACCAGACTGAAACCCTCATGTTCATATCAGGGTTGCTAGTGTCTTCAATAAATGCCATCTGTGGGGGCTGTACCCTCTGTTGCAGAACTCTCCTTTTCTTGTGGCTGAAGATAGTTTTGCATGTTGTTTGAAGTGTCATGCTGTCATGCTTGTATTGCTGCAGAAAAAAGACACCTTCATATTTGCACTGTCATGTTGCAAACCCAAATTTGTAATCTGTATGTGTAACATCTTTACTCTCGTGTTTGTTAAACCTGTGGTTCACTTTTTTTCATCATAGTAGAATTGTCCTCATTATAATCCTGAGATCAAATGACGCACAGTTCAGCTGCTGTCACCTGACTCAAAGACCTGTGTGAACTAAAGCCCTCTGATGCAATGTGCTCCTGCTGAAAGCCACTAACTGCGAGAAGTGAAAGACGTTTAAGATGCATCGGGGTTCATTGGACTGGGTTGGAAAAAATATGAAATTAGTAATTTAATGTTAGTGGCTTCATTGCATGTGTGATTCTAATAATTACTCCTGGTCCCAATCTTTGTTGATGTTACCAAATTTTTCATTAGCTTACTGTTTTTGGGACACTTGCACGGTGCTTCCTGGACGTGTTTGTTCATCTAAAACAAAGAAAGTTGTGGACCTCTCACGGGTTTGTTATAGGGACACAACTACGTGAGAAAGATTCCCTCATTAAGATGAGAAGGAAGAGACTACGCACGTCTTGAGGTTGTGTAATCTAGGAAAAAACATCCTCTCCATTCACTAATACGTGGTTTGTTTCCATCTCCTGTGGGACAGGGCTGAGCTGTATTACTCCTTTCTCTCACCCTCTTTTGCCCCCATGCAACCTATCTTCTAAACAAAGACTGAGGCAAACAAAGATGCTATCTCACTCTCTGAGTTTCCTTCAGCTTATTGCTCACAGTAGGATTTTTACACAGGGGAATAACTGGACAGGAAGAGGAAGCTCAATTCTTGAATTTCACTCAGTTCAAATCAAGATGAGCACCTGCAAGATCTAGTAGAGCCTGAGAGTTGTGGTTTTCCTGTCAGTTAACGGATTCATATAGCTGAAATGAGCAAACCATTTGTGTATACTAGAATGTAGTAGGGAAGCAGCTTACAGTAGAATAATTTGATATTTAAACATGGTTTGCTTGTTTTTCTTTCCAACAAGTTTCCAAAAGCTGAACATTTTTCATTAACGGTCACATATGGTAAATAAGAACAAACAATTGTCCTAACTGGAGAGTTGAACTCACAGAATATTGGCCAATTGTGCTTGAAAAAAACTTTATATTGCAGTTTTTCATTGGTGAATCAACCCAAAATGAGAAACAAGCATGTGACCTACTAGGCTATCAGAATATGGGAAAGAGGGGTTTCAATTGGTCTATTTTTATCCTGTTCTTTCTGCAAGCTTTCCAGTGTCTGTTTCTCCCAGTAGTTCTCACTTTGTAGGTGTCTAATCTGATTTGTTAGTAGTTTGTCTCTTTCATGTTAACAGAACTTGTATCATCTAAAACAGATTCTCAACTCCGTTTTAGTAGTGAAGTGTAAATGCCATTTGTTTTTCATCATCTGTCTTAATATAGTTGCGGCTTTTGCATGCATACGTACAAATGGCTCAACTCTTTTTATCGTTACCATTGAGAGAAGTGGGGGGAAACAAAAACTAAATTTAATATCAGAGGCACTCAGAGGCAGGCCACTTATGATTGGCTGACAGATATGGCTGCCATGGAGACCCCAGTGTGGTGTGTGCATGTGGTGAGACCAGGGAATGTGAGTGTGCACAGTGCATTTGGACCCATAGAATCATGCATGCTTCTAAAACACTGTCAACTGTTGTATATAGGCTGGTATTTGATGTTCACTTCTCTGAATGATGTTGTGCAATCTGTTGCGACTGCTGCTTTCAGTTCCTACAAATAAATAATAATTTTTTAAAAATTACATTATGTGATATGAATAGTAGTTGGATAGAAAGTAAAGTTGACAAGTGAGCCAAAATCAAAAGAAATAATTGCTGTGAAATTTATTGCACTTCACTTCATGTTGTCAAAGACTTCAAATAACTGGTGTTACCTCATGAGGTTTCATTTCATAATTAGAGCCTTTGGACATTTTTGACTTGATGCAGAGAAAGATTTCTTGGTAGTGTAAAGGGTTACACTGTAAAGCTGAAATAGTGGGAATGTAAATTAGTCAGAAACCAACTGTTGCTCATGTCTAATGCAGCTCTACTAAATGTGCTTAGAATAATGTAAATACCTTGGAGCTGGTAACTATGCTATAATACCAAATCTAAATTACCCTAATTAATGGTTTGTTTTTTTTTAAATTGGCACATATCAGGCAACATATACACCAACAAAGCACCACTGTTGTAAAATGACATTTAGCCTGGACTAGAAAAGGCATTATGAAATATAAGTGCTTGAATGAGAAAACAAGAATAGTGATATTACTAAATTATAGTTTAAATTAAATTTAATTATGAAACTTTATTTCAATGTCACACAAGCTGTGACACTCTGTAATGTTAGACAGAAAGCCAGTTTGTCCTTTCATTAATTTATGAAATTATTCACTTATTTGCATTTTTAAGTTCACACAGACACTGCAGTAATTGACAGACCTTACTCATGTTTCAGTCTTGACATAATTTGTGCACCAAGCATTTTTTTCTTTCCTAATTTTTTCTAAATAAAGTATGAACTCATTAGCAATGAATGGGCCAGACTGTGAATTGGTGAAGTTTTAATCCAGCAGAGGGAGAAAACCTAAATGATTTGATTCTGTTATGCAGAAACATTTTGCATATGGCTGTTTTCCTATCTTGTAAAATGCCACTTTTTTTTTCTTTCTTTTCACAATCACATGTTGCAGACAGAAACTAAATGCAGAAGGCGTCTGGAGACTTGGACTTTGGTTTCAAGTGAGAACAAAATCTAAAAAACAATGTTCCTTTTTCAGCTTGAGACAACCACATGTTTAAAAAGCTTAGTTTCACAAACAAATGGATTGGTAAATGTTAAATGTTAAATGGACTGGTACGTGTATAGCAATATATATGGTGACAAGTGTGATTTGCCCTCTTTTACTTTGAAAGCAGGCAAGTTGCGGTTTCGTCCCATGCTTACTTGTTATAAGAATGTTGGGAGTAAGAAGGAGAATTTTCTTTAACCACTTAAAAATTTCACATATGTAGGCTGACAGTACGAGAATTGCAAAAAACACTGGTGCATTCAACCTGCTGGTGTGTGAAGTCCCCATGGTGATAGTGTTACTGTCAGATTTGCTTAAACCTGCCTTGCTTAAACCTGAAAATGTATGTATATTTTCATGGGCCTCCACAATAAGGAGGCTTTCAGCCTTCTCACCTGTCAGGACATGTTCTTGTGACCCCATGCCCCCCCAACCCCAGGCAGCCTAGGTCATTTGTTTCATCCTGTGACCTCAGGGGGCTTTTTTTCTTGTTCTCAGCTGTGCACCAAAAATAAAAATAAAAATATTGGCATTCACTGAAGTGTAATGGTGTTAAAACACCTTTACTCAGATTCTCAGCTTGCAGTTTCTCGAGGGCATTGTTTTCCAAAGTCATCACTTTCAGTTCCTCTTCTTTTCGAGCGGAGATGGAAACAGATGGACGCAGGTGAAATTTTTTGTGTTTTGAAACCACTTTTTCTGAACTTTCACAACGTTTGTCAGGATGGGAATGCTTTCTTACCTCAGGATCAAAGTTCTTGGTAGAGAAAGGGAAGAGGATTTGTATTTCAGGCCACAAGAGTGCCTGCTGTGGGTATAACATGTCACTGTGTAAAATCCCATCTGGAAACACGAGATACTCAGAACCTGCGGGTCAGTGGTTAAAATGTTGGTTTGGCATTATACTTGGAGGAGAATCACTTCGGCTTCTGCTGTGTTCACTCTTTGGTCAGACTTGAAAAACCAGATAATACCTGTTGGTGTCATAATAGCTCATTTGGCTGCAAGATCTCAGCAAAGTAACAGACTGTAAGGCTGTGCTGTTTGCGCCCAGGATTGAATTTAAGGCAATGATAATTGAGTAACTTTCACTGACTACAGTTTTTGTGTAGTGATGCGTGAGTGGGAGAATCATGAGATTGCGCAAGCGCTTTGTGAACCAAAATGGCTGCGTGCATGATGCATTGCAAATTGTGGTGAAATAACACTACAGTTCTGAAAAGGAACAGTTAAAGCTCTCAGGCCGACGCGAGAGAACGTCAGCCCGGTGCAGCGCTGAGCAGTCAACTGCTGGCTAGAACACTGGCCTTGTCTTTGACATTAATAAAAATAAAATGGTAGCAAAGACTTACCAGAAACCGAGCTCAGCTTTTGGCTCACAGGTGTTACTTGTATATGTGTTGACCTCATTATATAAAACTTGATGGCCATGTTTAAAATGTTCCACCACTGGAACAGTAAGATATCAGACACAAAATAAAGAACTTAATAGGTCCTCATTAATGCTACAAACCATCATATCATTGTGTATTCAGCTAATAAATGTTTTTATTCTTCAATTTAAGGAGAATGTCAAAGGTGGAAAAATGTGTGGTAGGGCTCTGGTTCTCTATCCATACATTTACCAATAATCTGAAAACGGACTGATCAGGATGAATGGAG
>VUQJ01039717.1:8572-18985 GCA_015108635.1 Andinoacara biseriatus | reverse complement strand
CTTCACCAGGCATATCAGGACCACGTTTTCTATTGAAAGCAATGCTTGTGCCTCTGGGGACCAGATTTTGGTCCCCACGGGAAAACCGGGTCCCCACCGTGTATTGCATATGTCAGGTTGTGGACCCCACCAGGATAGAAAAACGCACACACACACACACACACACACACACACACACTCAGCTTCTGCACAAACACAAATAAGAACACACATTCTGTCATTTCCCGGCATGAACGCTATGCCGGGGTGTCAGATGGGGGCGTTTGCATGAGCAGCACGCCCCCATCTGCTTCCAATTATTCTCACCAGCTCCATGTCTTGACCCTGGCACACAGCACAGCTCGCTACGTGGCTGGAGAGACCCAGACTTGAATCTAAGTCTGGGTCTCTTCACAGTGTGAGTATAACTATATTGTTTTTTTTTTTTGTCTCTGTTGTTCAACTTTTTTGTGTCACACTCATCCTTTGTCCCAGATAACACAGCAGCATTCAACTCTGGTGTTTAAAAGTCTTTATAAATGTGGTAATATAACAGTTGATGTATCCATGTTTATAATGGTCCAAAATTATAATGCTAATTTCGAGGTGTGTCTGTGTAGATTCTCAGTCATCCCAGGTCATCGTAGTCTCTGGAGCTTGAAAAAAGGCAACTGGACTTCCAGGTGTGTATTTTCACTCTGGTGATCAAGTAGAATATCTTTGTGTAATTCACACAGCGCCCAGTGGAGCCTTTGTTTGAAACATGCTGTTTTACCGCCTGTATCTTTAACACTCGACCCCTCCCATGAGCCAAAATGTTCTGATTGCCCAAATTCCTGAAGCAGATTTATTGTCAGCTTTGTAGTTTGGGGGAAAAATGTCAGTCAGACTTCTCTCTTTTTTTTTGGTCTCATTCTTTATTCAAAGAAAAAAAACTTCTAAAATACATTAAAACAAAAAAAAAACATGTTAAAACAGTATAAGAAGAAAAAAAAAAACAACTTGAGCAGCAACCATTGCAACAAAGGAACAGATGGTTGTGGACATGTGCAAATCATTTGGATGGGGACGTAAACAGTCTTGGGTCTGGCTGGTTTAGATGGCCTTCTATACAATTCTCAAGTTGGGAATACAATGTTGTCAAATACAGAGGACATCAAAATGTGCGTTACTGATATCAGCTGGAGCTGCAATCTTTCATTGTTTCCAGAATAAAATACATGCCCACATCCATAGGATCAGTAAATTCCCTGTCATGGGATTTACTCAATCTCTGGCTACAGGAAACATTCCATCGTTGCACAGATCAGTTACAGATACCGCTTTGAGGCATAGAAGAAAGATGAAGATAACACATACATGGCAAACAAAAGTAAAGCACAGTCAGCGCTCGCTCCGAACCAGCGCAACACCAGCTCTACACTATAGACAAAAAGGTGTATTTTATTTACAGGTCCCATATGATTGAAAGAATTTTCCAATGCGTGTGACGGACGCACTCGCTAGACTCAGAAAGTGTTCCTTCAAATGAGTTTAAGACTTTTGTAACATGTAGAACTTTACAGTCACCACCCTCAGTCATGCCATCAGAACAGCCCTCACCATCCAGGGTTGTTTTCATTATTATTTTTCCAAGAGGGCGTAGCCATGTTTGACTTCAAACTGACACAAACCAGTTATGACAAATGCTGTGTTATTGCTGCCACATGGAAGATATCAGTATTAATGCACTCCCAGCCTCTGAGGATCTGATGGCCCAGTGGATCTCTAATCGTTCAAAACAATGGCCTAAAAAAACAGGAAAACCTCTCTTTATATCTCACTAACTCATTATTTTAAGTTAAAAGGATGGCCAATTCAGCTAACATTAGTCCTGATCAATGGCCTGCGGGCCATGAAACTGTAATGCTGACCAACAATCAGAAATAGAAAAATGATGACCAGTTTCAAAATAACTGCACCCATCCCTCTCCATCATAACTCAGCATTTAGTCAACGCAGCTCAAATATTACCGTCACAAAGCCCCTAGAAAGCCGACCCATGAAACATCTGAATTTTTTCTTCTTCAGCTCCTGAACAGCAGAATAATTCATTCATTCAGACTGAAATACACATACTGTCTGAACTCTGACAAGGACTTTATCAGTGATTAAAATACTGCAACAGTTGCTGTGTTTGGAAGGAAAGTGTTTACGCATCGCTGTTTTTCTTCTTTGGAGAAGCGGTCTAAATATTTGGGGCTTGAAACACATGGAACATTGACAGGCCTGTGCTGCAGGTCTGTGGAGTGTCTAGTTTTGGCTCTGCAGCTGTAGTGTGACTTATGAATGTGAAAAGTGAAATCTAAACATGTGTGGTTTTTGCTGGCATTCCATGACCATACATATAAGAATACATATTGTTCATGTTGTTCAACGGCTTAGTTATAATCCAACCAATATGCACATCTGGCAACACTGATGGGCATAAACATTGTAGAATTTAATTATGTTAAAATTAGGCTAATAAAACTTTTGCTACAAAGATACAAGAATGTGCTTTTTGTGAGGAAAAAAAAAGTATTACTAAATAGGATATGATTAAGCTCCAGTGAACTGTGCTAATTATACAGAAGTGTTAAACTATTTTGCAGCCCAGTTGTTTCTCAAGTGGCCATTAAAGTGACAGATCAGTGCCCTTGAAAACCACGACATAATTACCACTTTAAAAATATCTCCAAACGCCTGGCTTTCTTTTAATATAAACTAATACATTTGTAGCCGTTTAAGTGCCCGATTGTGTATCTGCTTTTAAATGTGGTAGAACTGCAACCACATACCATAGAGCAATTATTCTTTTTGAATATAAAACCAGAGGATCTACACCTACATATCATGCATTCAGCATGTCCCAGAGCGCTGTATCCTTTCTCTACCAGGTTCACGGAAATCGCGTAAAAAGCACTGACAACGAAGCGTACTCCATGTGCTTTATCGTTTTCATTATCATGTACAGCTATGGCATTTCTAGCGTAATATGTAGATACAAAAAACTGTTGTTCAATTTCTTAGTAGGTTAATGCACTTTTTAGCTACTTTTTGTAGTTACTCTGGATTTCTTTCATACATATTATTAAAATGAGGGTTCTGAAGATTCTATTGATGTATACTGAGTTGAAATCTTCCACAAAATGGTACCACAGCATATATAACTGTTTTTTTCTATTATAGGTCATAAAGGGTTTTAAAAAAAGAACCATCCTAACAAATGATTGACATCCTGAGATGCCTTAAGAAAAAAAAAACATATTCAATTCAATTCAATTTTATTTACAGTACCAGTCAAAGGTTTGGACACACCCATTCGTATGATTGGGCAAGTGTGTCCAAACTTTTGATTGGTATTGTAAATAGTGCCAAATCACAGTAACAGTTGGCTCAAGTTGCAACATTGTAATGTTTGTAATGTAAAGACCCTAAAAAAAAAACCCAACAATCAAACGACCCCTATGAGCAGCACTTGGCAACAGTGGGAAGGAAAAACTCCCTTTTAACAGGAAGAAACCTCCAGCAGAACCAGGTTCAGGGAGGAGCAGCCATCTGCTGCAACTAGTTGGGGCTGAGGGGAGAGAGAGAGGACAAAAGACTGTGGAAGAGAGCCAGAGATCAAAAAGGAAAGTTTTAAGCCCAATCTTAAAATAGAGAGGGTGTCTGTCGCCTGAATCCAAGCTGGGAGCTGGTTCCACAGAAGAGGGGCCTGAAGGATCTGCCTCCCATTCCACTCTTACGTATCCTAGGAACCACAAGTAATCCAGCAGTCTGAAAGCGAAGTGCTCTATTGGGGTGATACGGTACTATGAGGTCTTTAAGATAAGATAGGGTCTGATTATTCAAGATCTTGCATGTGAGAACAATGTGAGAAGAAAGAGGTGATCTGTTTTAGTTTTTCCACATTCACTCAGTCTACTGACATTAGAGAAACTCTACTGCCTAAAGAAATGCCTCAGCGTGGCTCCTTGGTATAAACATGCTACTTTGAAGTGGTCTAGCAGGCCATTGGTAATGTCTTTGTGAGTACTCTGTAAAAAAATGAGTCAGACCTCTGACTAGGATTAAATTCATACAACCACATTTATGATGCGACCCACTCTCACAACTACCAACACAGTGCTTCTTGGTGCAAAACAGTACACAGTCCAGAAATGATCCTCTTCTGTTTTGTTTTCACTTTTTGCAAAGCCATCTAGTGGGATAGAATGGACCCTTTGTTTAATTCCCATACTGCAACCACGAGTCCTCATCCTAAAACAGAAATTTAACACTGCATTGACCTGTAATATACAATCATGGAGTCCTTTAGAAATTCAGACATCCACATATTTTCTGTGTGTTAGCAATTAGTTCATAGTTTTGCTCTGACCTGAGCCAGATGGTTTTAACCCTAGTGGGAATGAGATGCACTGTTGTGGCTTTGAGCACAATGAAGTCATCTGTTTTATCATCAGGCCTTCATGCAAGGGATGTTTTCCTAATTTTAACAATGGCACATTTCAACCAACGAGACTCATTGAAAAACATGTTCCAATCATTTTTTATTCCCTTGGTTGCTATGTCAACTCCCGATGTATGTAGAGAGCTGTCTTCAGTCACTTTTTTATTCAGTTTCTATTGTGAAGAAATCCTCTTAGACAAGAGAACCAGCTGTTTATAATCACGACAACCACAAATACTTGAAAAATTTGGAAAGTTACCTTTTAAGTGACTCACCATAAAATCTGAGTTATACATTACATACTGAGGATGCAAATTAACAGCAAAAAGGTAGATCTAAATGTTTTTAATGACATTTGAATATCAATATGGAATAAATAAATAATAAAATAAAAACAGTATTAATATTTTTTAAGAAATGAAAGCTTCTACATGAGTCATCTTTTCCTGATGGATGTGCAACTTGTGAGTAATGTGCATAAGGTCAAAAAAGACGAGAGCAGAGCTGCTGAACCAGTTAAGCTGAGTGATTCAGCAGCTTCATACCAGCCTGGTCTCACAGCACTTCACGGAATAGTGAGAAATGAACCAGCCAATATGAATCAGATATCAGATGCAATTTTTTTGTAGAGAAACAAGGGCTGTTTTACCATGTATTACTCCAAAACCTTCATTTTATTTATTTATTTTTGAGCGGTTCAGAGTGGACTTGCTGCAGTGTCTCAGATCATTGTCCTGTTGCGTAAACCAAGAATGCTTCAGCTTCAGGGCACAAACTGATGGTCGATCAGTCCCCTTCAGGATTTTCTAATTGAGAACAGAATTCTTGGTTCCATTAATTACAGAAGTCATCCTGAAGTAGCAAAGCAACCTTAGACCATCACACTACCACCGCCATGTTTGACTGTTGTGGATCATCAAATTTTGGCAAATGTGAGTCGAGCCTTTGTGTTCTTGTTGGTCAGCAGTGGTTTTCTCTCTCCCATCGATGCTATTTCTGCCCAGTCTCTTTCTTAATGTTAAATCATGAACTCTGACCTTAACTGAGGCAAGTGAGGCCTGCAGTTCTTTAGATGCTGTTCTGGGTTTGTTTTTGACCTCCTGGGTGAATTATCAATGCACTCTTGAAGTAATTTTGGTCGGCTAGCCACTCCAGAGAAGGTTCACCACCTTTCCAAGTTTTCTTCATTTACAGGTAATGGCTCTCTCCGTAGTTCACTGGAGTCCCAGAGCCTCAGAAATGGTTTTGTAACCCTTTCCAGACTGATAGATGTCAGTGAATGTTTCCCATCTGTTCTATTTGTAGCTTTGCCTCTGTACACCACCACAGTGGATTGTAAATCAAATGTGGCTAAAGCGCAGACTTTCAGTTTTAATTCAAGGGGTTTAAGAAAGTATTGCATTGACTGTTCAGGATTTACGACTATTTTTACATGCAGTCCCCGATTTAGTGGAACAGTTTCATGGCAATGTGAAATCTGTTCCCTTCTGATTCCCTGACAAAATGCAGATTAAAGACCTGCAGCTGATTCCAAGTGAACTTGTGTTAAGTAGTTGTTCACTGGAACTGTTGATACTTTTGTTAAACCTGTTGAGTTGAAGCTTAAAGTCTTTGATTTAAAACCCACTGTGGTGGTGTACAAAGGCAACACAACTGTGATTGTCCAAAACCTTATGGACATTAACTATAATGATGGACTTAGGTAAACATTAACAAACCGTTCAGATGGCTGTCTAATTGCTAATGTTTACCTGAGTCCACCATCACCATCAATAACTCATAAAAGACAGTCCTATTACTGTAACAGTCACCGGGGATCATTTCATACAAAGAGATGAAACAGGAAAAAGACAAGATAAGATAGGACTTTATCATACAATGGGGAAAGTCACCTGTTACAGCAGCAGTAAGAAAAAGTACAGAAAACAAGAGCAGCAAACAAAAATATACAAAATATTACAAAATTAAATATACATAAAATATACAAAAATAGCCAAAGATAATGCTGCTGTATGCTGGTGACCAGCTTGAGGAGGAGGTACCAGGCTTTTGTGGTTGTGTATTCCACATGCTAATCAGGCTTTGCTTGTTAAAGTAATAAATTGTTAAATTTACCAATATTTGCTGTTTATTCAGACTTCAATCATCCAATCCAACAAACAACAACAAACAAGAGCCAATAGCAGAATAAGCTGTTTGGTGTTAGCAGAGAAGATTTGGGTAGTTTTAGTTGGTGCAACCCACATACTCAACTCTGCTGCTCAACCCACAATGTTTTCCTTACAAATGTGGCTCCATTTAAGCGGAACTAAACAGGCTTTCCAACAGTATTGTTACAACGAAGAAATAATCCACCAACCAATTTTCCCAACTTTTTCCCGCTACGTTATTTAATTGTTTTTTGACAGTGAATTCGTGAAGGAAACATAACGAGGTATACACAAAAGGTGGAAGCAGAGGAACTGTGTGTGTGCTGCTATAATGTAATCAAGCGGTCTCTGGGTGTCTCTGGACAATCCTGGTGGATCTGTTTTCAAATTTCTTCTTAAACAGCTTTTGGATGTATTATGATGAACAGAAAGCAGCATTCAATTTCTGTCATGTGTATTGTGTTAAATACTAAATCATTCATTTTCTACCTTTTAGGAGGGTTTCCAGAGTGTTTTATACAATGCTGTGCTTCAGTTTTACAGTTAATTTGTGCTCGCCATGTGACTGTCCAGCAAAAACATCTATATTTTTATCATTACACAATTGTGGTGAAAGAGGAACCAAAAAGAAAAGAAAAGACAAGTTTGGCTGTCTTGTATGATTTTCTGTCTGGAAACTGCCTGTGAACCATAAATCCTACTGCAAAGTTGTTTTGAATGGAGAGTTGGCAGTTCATACTGGGAACATTTTTAATAGCCAGTTACCTAGAGGAAGACAAGGACATAAGTAGGGTAATAAAAATGCACTTTATCAGGGCAAGGTTTAGGTTAAAAAAAATGAAGTAAATGTAAATCTGAAAATCCAAAGTACCCTACAGTGTAGGTATAAACACTAGAAAAAAAAATAAAGGAACACTTTGAAAATTAGAACATTTAGATCTCAATGTGAAAAAAAAAACCATGCTGGATATCTATACTGACATGGAGTGGTTGAGGTGGAGGTGTTTGTGTATCCCAGTAATCCCAGGCTTTTGCCCCCTGGTAGGGTCTCCCAAGTGGTGCTAAGGTTGTGGGAGGCCACCACTGGGGATGAGGCCACTGAGGTAGTTAAACAGATCCTTGGTGGCAGGGTCCCTGGGGTGGATGAGATTCCCCCTGAGTTCCTGAAGGCTCTGGATGTTGTGGGGCTGTGTTAGACACCTCTTGGGCGAGGTGTTCCAGGCATGTCTTATTGGGAAAATGTCCCAGGATGGACCCAGGACACGCAGGAGAGATTACACAGTGGTATGCAAAAGTTTGGGCACCCCTGATAATTTTCATGTTTTTTCCTTGTAAATCATTGGTTGTTCGGATCAGCAATTTCAGTTAAATATATCATATAGCAGATGAACACAGTGATATTTGAGAAGTGAAATGAAGCTTATAGGATTTACAGAAAATATCTCCAGTTCAGTCAGGTTTGATGGTTTCCAAGCTAGAGTATTGACAGGGACTAAAAAAGAGAGAGCATATTCCTCCCTCTTTGCCTTCTCTTCTTTGGTTCCTTGTTAAATCCAGAACTGAGTTTAAAATCCTTCTCCTCACATACAAGATCTTAAATAATCAGGCCCCATCTTATCTCACAATCATTTACTCACAAGATAGAACGTCATTAAACTAATTAGGACTACTTTTTCCATACACAACATACACAACAACTGAGGATATGAGCAAATATGAATTGATTGGCCTGTGCATGTGATACTTTAAAAGTTGAACTTTTCTCGAGGATCCACGGCTTAGTTCAGCAACACATGATATCACCCTAAGTGACTGAAAGGGGAGAGCAATCTGCATACATGCTATATATATGGGAGCAATTGAATGCTACAGAAGTCATTGGCTATATACATGAAACACAACCTCATGACTGAGAACTTTTCCCCCTGTATTTTACATTGTAATGCCTCAAATGTTGTGTAAGACAGTGAAAATGTTCTGTTTCAAATGGAAAACTGAGAAAATAGTAGCATATGTGTCTGCTGCTGGAGCAACACTAATCAGTAGCAAATGATGGATGATGAGACTCACAACAGGCGATGATCTCAGATGATCTTGGCATCATGTTCTGCTTACTCATACATATAAGAACTTCAAGTTCACTGAAAAAAGTTGTTCAGAAGAGGTTTACCATAAAAATAAGCAAGTGTGGAAAAAAATTTCATTTAGTCTTTATGCAAAAGCCCTAGCAACCTAAAACTGAACTTGAAAAAGCATTTCCAGAAGAAAATGCACTGTGAATGCTGAAAGATTGGAGCTTAAATTCCAAGAAATGCTTCAAAGAGCTGAAACATGATTTGCTGACAGAGCTTAACCAGCTGAAAAAGACTAAAAAATATTTAATTGAAATGCAAAACAGCAGAAACTGTCAACAAAGTAGCTAAATTGAACTTTATTTGCTGAAAATGAAGAACTGAAATGACTGTTTCTGTGTCTCCCTGTTTGAGATAGCTGACCATCACCTGATAAAAACAAGACAAATTCACCAATCAGTTTAAAATATAGTTGGCCAATCAGAATGCTCCTACACATTTAAATCTGCCAATTGAAAACAGGTGTCAGGTGTACTGCCTGGCACCTGTTGCTAGGCTGATTAGCTGGTTGCTAGGCCGGTCACTAGAATGGTTACTAGGCACTAGGTTAATTAATTGCTAAGTTGGTTGCTTGGTTGGTTTCTAGGCAGATTGGATGGTTGTTAGATTTGTTGCTAGGCTGGTTGGTAGGCCGGTTGCTAAGTGAGTGTCAAGGACAGTTGCTCTGTTACTTGCTAAGTAGATTGGTCGGTTGCTATGTCAGTTGCTATCTTCGTTGCAAGGCTGGTTGCTAGGATGGTTGCAAGGTCCGTCTCTAGACCAATTGCTAGGTTGGTTGCTAGGCTGGTTGCTAGGCCGGTTGCTTGGAAGTTCTGCCGGTTGCTAGATTAGTTGCTAGGTCGGTTGCTAGGTTGGTTGCTAGGCAGAAAGGATGGGTGTGAGGCCGTTTTCTAGGTTGGTTGCTAGATCCGTTTCTATGAAGATAGGCCGGTTGCTGGGTTGGGTGCTAGGCCGATTTCTAGGTTGGTTGCTAGGCAGAGAAGCCAGTTGTTAGGCCGGTTGCTTGGTCAGTTGCTAAGCAGAAAGGCTGGTTGCTAAGTCAGTTGCTAGGCCGGTTGCTAGACCGGTTGCTAGTTTTTTTTGCTAGGTCGCTGTTAGGCAGAAAGGCTAGTTTCTAGGTTTGTTACTAGGCAGATAGACTGGTTGTTATGTTGGTTGTTTTTTTTACATATAAGCGTATCAACCAATCTAGAAACCGGCCTAGCAATCGGCCTTGCAACCAGCCTGTCTGCCTAGCAACCAACCTAGCTACCAACCTTGCAACCGGCCTTGACACCAGCGTAGCAACCGGCCTGTCTGCCTAGAAACCAGCCTAGCAACCAACATAGACAGTGGCCTTTCAACCGACCTAGCAACCGGCGTATCAGCCAACCAACCAACCTTGCAATGTTACGCCGTGAAGGCTTCTGCAATCATGACAGAGGTTCTGATGTCTTTTCCTGAACCATTAAAGTTCAGTCTCTTCATTTAACAAGCGACAATACCAGATGGCGACAGACACCAAACCCAATCCTTTTATGAACTCTTCAAAATAAAACTCTTTCGCTTGCCAAAATAAAATCATCGTAGACAATAAAATACATATTCATTTTACCTTGTGTAATAATGTACAACATGTCAAATCCAGTGAATATTAATCAAGTAAATTATACTTAACACACAACTGTAAAATAAGTCTCAA
>VUQJ01039713.1:0-10800 GCA_015108635.1 Andinoacara biseriatus | reverse complement strand
CTGACTGCATTGTACCAAGTGTAAAGTTTGGTGGAGGGGGGGTTATGGTGTGGGGGTGTTTTTCTGGAGTTGGGCTCGGCCCCTTAGTTCCAGTGAAAGGATCTCTGAATGCTTCAGCATACCAAGACATTTGGGACAATCTGATGCTCCAACTCTGTGGGAACAGTTTGGGGATGGCCCCTTCCTGTTCCAACATGGCTGCACACCAGAGCACAAAGCAGCTCCATTAAGACATGGATGAGCCAGTTTGGTGTGGAAGAACTTGACTGGCCTGCACAGAGTCCTGACCTCAGCCTGATAGAACACCTTTGGGATGGATTATAGACTGTGAGCTAGGCCTTCTCTCCAACATCAGTGTCTGACCTCACAGATGTGCTTCTGGAAGAACGGTCAGAAATTCCCACAAACACTCCTAAACCTGTGGAAAGCCTTTCCAGAAGAGCTGAAGCTGTTATAGCTGCAAAGAGTGGGCGACATCATATTAAAGCCTCTGGATTAAGATGTTACTCAGGTTCATGTGCTTGTGAAGGCAGACGAGTGGATACTTTGGCAGAGTAATATAACTACCCTTGCTTGGGTTGTACAGATAATTCATGTGTATAAAAGTCAACACTATAACTGACTCCGTGAAGGAATTTGCCTGAAAAATATGCAGTTTGTAAATAAAAAATGTTTTTATTTTTTGATACATGTTTTTGAACTTGTTTGTTCTTGGTAGCATGAGCACTGTATTCGTGTTAACTGCCCCCGCTTTCAAACAGTCTTAAACATAATTAATATGTATTTTAAAGTATTTCACTCACTGCATTTAACCCTCAGAAATGAAACAAAATGAAGCAGACGTGCCATAAAAAAACTCAAAATGAGCTTTTTTTTTTTAAGCAAAAATTTAATGGTCTTTAGCCATGAATAAATAATCCCTGTTCCGCAGCATGCAGTCCATTTAATTGCATTACTTATCAACATGTCAGAGAAATCTATAGCTGGGTGGCAGCGAATATCCCACAACAAACAGTCTCTAATGGAGCAGTTTTGTAGCAGCTGTGTTTATATATTTTTATTATTTTTGTTTATCTCATCAGAAATTATTTATCCTTATAGAACAAAAGATGTGGCAGATAAACAGACAAACAAGTGCTGGTAAAAATACTGTGAGAGGCAGAGAGAATGAAATGCATTTAAGGTAAACAGAGTGGCAGACAGAGAGGAATACCTCCAGGCCATGCCTTTTTCGAGTCACTCTTTTTGGCATTCAGAGTCTGCCCTTTTTTCCACTGTCTTTATAAACAGAAAAATCAATATGGCTGCTGCTCTGACCCCGGAGCTAGAGGAGCCCATCAGTGGATTCACTTACAAAATAGGTTGTTCAGGAAGGGCACTGCTTGGTGCAGGACACAGACAGCTTTCAAAGGGGATACAGTTTGGTTTAGAGCAGGGATGTACTCCATGTTCTAACCCAGTGCATCAGTCTCATTGTCAGCCACCACTGTTGTCCAATGAAGCCATGCTGTCAAACACAAGTGGTTCTCATAGCTGTGCTGCTCAACCTGAACTTTCTTTTCTTCTTTGTGACTGACGTGAAATTGCACTTGTCAGTAATAAGGTTGATGTATCAATAACAAATAAATCAAAGTCTAGAATGATTCAATGATTCAAATAAAAATCGTCTTAGATAGAATTTCAGTTAAATGAACCCCCCCTTCTGAGCCCTTCTGTAATATTAATATATTTTTTATTGTGTTCCATACCTTTGTTTGCATTTTCCTTGTAAGCATTCTCATGCATGAAGCGTGTTTATGTGCGCTCAGGCCGTCAAACATAGCTTCTACGTTCCAGACAGCTGCACTCTGCCTACAATCTGGCAACGAATGAAGAAGTGAGCTGCAGTTAAATGCTGCAGGGAAGTGAATGATGGGGCAAAGGTGTGCCTGCCAGAGCCTGGAGAAGCCACACCTCATCTGGGAGAAGGTAAGTCCAGTTAATGGGACACAAACACACACGAGAAAGCATCTGAAAGGAGACAGAAAAGATGTCTGCGAGAGGAGGGCCACAAAATAAATAAATAATACAGTCCGTGGTTTGAGGTGAGGATGAGGTGAGCTGAGTGTGGAATATTCCACTAAAATATGCAATATTACACTGTGGTGTTAATAAATTAAAGTGATCCTAAAATAAAGTCAATTTATTTTATCAGACATGCTTCTTTTTATTTTGCAGTTTGACCAGCCCATTTTACCTGAACACTGCTCGTCTCAAAACTGTGGGACAGCTGGATTTTATTAAATCAACTCAACACAAAAATCTTAAAATTGGTGATTATTTACAGGAACACCATTAAATGTCATCCATACGTAGGTTTTTTTTTTTCTTAGTGTTCCAAGTGATTAACCAAAAAGTGTCCCAGTTTACCCTGTGATCTTTTTTAGTGCCATTATCAAACTGTTGATTAGTAATAACTGATTTACTATTCTATTCTATTCTAATCTGAGACATTCTTTTAAAAAGACCACAGCTAGTATACAGCGGGTCAAACCATCTGAATCCACATCAAAAATCACATTTCTGATTTGGTCACATTTCCAGTGTATTGAATATAAATATAAAACATTTATATATACGTTTAAAAAAACCTGTACAATGTAAATAGTATCATCACTAATTGTGTCAGTATATTTTGTTGTTATTGTTACAGCACTGATTCTTGTTTTTAACTAGAGTTTCACATGCCACTGGAACATCAATACAACAGGGTGAACTGCAATAATACAAATAAAAAACTCATCACCTTGCAATAACCTCTGGATGCACATCAAAGTGGAGCATAAGCTTGTGAACAGTAAATACACCTGACTCAAAGACAGCTGTGGGATGGTGGGGTGCGTGTGCGTGCGCGTGTGCGTGCAGTCACGGATGCATGTGCACGCACACAGAGCCCAACATCTTCCTGAGATGACATCTGACAGCACAAGGTAAACGCGGCTCCCTGATGAGCGCAGCGGTCTTTGTCATCAGGACAGCGAGCAGCAGAGGTGCAAAGCAAACCTGAAACCTGCAAACAAACACAGTCTGATGGACTCAGCGTCATTCTGCCAGTCTTTGCTCCCCAAAACACACTTCTGACTTTCACACTTTCCCCACAAGACATAACGAAGATTCCCACCCAATACCCTGATGGAATCTGGGATTTATTTTTGCTAACATGCTCATAAAATAGGCTCTTATGCAAGTGTTCTAGATTTGAAGTGCTCAGAGGGGTCGAGAGTCCATATTGTGCCAGTTCTGTGCACTGATGAAGAAAAAAAGAAAAGGGGAGGATGATGATAACTTGACTGAACCCACTATAATTGATGGGTCCCTAGGCCTGAGGCATGAGTGCATTTAGGTGTGTGTGTGGGTGTGTGTGTGTGTGTTCAAGAGCACCCCTGCTCTGTTCAGACTAAATCATTGTAATGGAGCTCTTATGCCAGGAGAACACAATGAGAGAGGACACTCGCAGAAGACAAGAAAATCATTTGAAGGCAAATCGTTTTTTATGTGTAGCTTCTCATTGAAATGCATCATGGGCAATGATGCGTTTTGTTCCCTTACACTCAAATAGCCTTTACCCATCACTAATCGCTGGACAGCTTGGCAGAAAGTAACTGTGTTCATCACTACTGGAAAAAATATATGATTTGGGAGCCCGCTGGTGTTCTCCAGCAGAGTTTAGTGTGTTTCCAGCTTAATAATATTTGATGGGAGATGTCTTTTATTTTGCTCCAAGCACTACTTAAAAAGCAGGATTTATTGCTTTGTGTATTGATGTAGATTTTTCTTCACTCAGCCATACACAGACAGGTGTGAGCACTTAAGAATATGGGTTTGCAAACCCCCACCCCCCACCCCCACCCCCCGGGTTCCACATTAAAAAAAATTTAATAAAACTGTGACAATCATGTGTCTTCAATTATGAGGTGTGATCAAAAAGTTCTCAAACACCCCCTCCCATTAAAAGAAAGAATCCATCCTTCTTTAAATTTGGCTTATTTTTTCCTTCACGCTAAGCGTGGCGTTCGTCTGGACTGCTGTGGGCGAATCTAACCAGCCAATCATATGGCAGCAACTGGGTGCAATTAGGCATGCAGAAATGGTCAGGATGACCTGCTGAAGTTCAAATTGAGCATGAGAAAGGGGAAGAACGGTGATTTAAGTGAAGGTGGTGTGGTGGTTGGTGCCAGACAGAATCTGCTGATCTTTCCTGCTGAAGTCTCTGTGGTTTGGGTCACTGAGCTTCAGAACAGCCGCGAATGATGCTGCCTACAAGAAGAAAGCCCAGTTGATCGTGGATGGAGCCACTCCTTATGAACGGCCATGGATACAGCAACTGCACGATGCTGTCATCGGTCTTTCGAAGATGCTTTTAATTTTAATGTTGCCTTTTTTGTATAGTTATTATTCATTGTATTTAGCTTGGGTTCACAGAGAAAAGTGTGAAAAAGAGAAGATATGTAGCGAGTGGCCGTTCTCTCGGAATGCAACAGCAACTTGATAACTAATTATGACCAAAGTATGCAGAGGAGCAGCTCTGAATGTACATCGAGCCTTGAAGCAGAGGCACTGCAGTAGCAGAAGACAAAGCCAGATTCCACTCCTGGCAGGAAAGTGAGGCTAGAGTTTACAAGGGCTCAGAATTGGACAATGGAAGATTGGAAAAATCATTGCTTGGTCTGACGAGTCTCAGTTTCTGCTGTGACATTTGGAGGGTCGGAATTGGTGTAAACATGAAAGCCTGGATCCATCCTGCCTTGTATCAACAGTTCAGCCTGTTGTTGTTGGTGTGATGGTGTGGGGGCTGTTTTCCTGCCACACTTTTGGCCTCTTAGGACCAACTGAGCATTGTTTAAATGTCACAGCCGTCCTGAAAATTGTTGCTGACCACGTCCGTCCTTCATGACCACCGTGTGCACCCTTCTGATGGCTTCTGATGGCTGCTTCCAGCTCAAATCATCTCACACGGGTTTCTTGAAGATGACGATGGGTTGACTGTGCTCACATGGCCTCCACAGACACCAGATCTCAGTGCAGTTCAGTTCACTTGTTACTTTATTAGAACTTTGTTAATTTTACAGTTTTATTCAAGCCTGGAACTTTGAGTACAAGTATGCTAAATACTGTGCAGGCGGGCTGCATGAGATCTGCCTGACTGAGACGCTCCCCGTCACCTTTGACACCCTCATAAAAGGGGACGGATGATGTTTTTGTTTTGTTTGTGTGAAAAAAATCATTTAGTTAACGTTTAAATAGATACTTTTTGGCAGTTTGAAAACCAAAGGAAGCTGCAGTGACACAGTCCCAAAGGAATGATAATCCTGCTTGAGATAATGTGTAAATACTGTAGCCAGACTTTGCAGTTTTAATGGCTTCTCCAGTGTCCTGCTGCATCACAGATGCTGCTGTTGATATACCTCTGTGCTGTTTTTGCATTTATTTGTGCAGGAATTAGAAAAGTCAGTCCAATCACTGGATACATTGTGAGACGAGGAAAAATAAAATGTGTCCATTCATGGAGTTGGGGGCAGCGCGGTGGTGTGGCGGTTAGCACTGTTGCCTCACGGGGTTCGAATCCTCCTCGGCCCGGGCCTCGCTGTGTGGAGTCCGCCTGGGTTTTCCTCCCGCAGTCCAAAGACATGCAGTTAGTGGGGTTAAGGAAACTGCCCACAGGTGTGAATGGTTAGCCCTGCGACAGGCTGGTGACCTGTACAGGTGTACTCTGCCTCCCGCACGGCGACAGCTGCGATAGGCTCCAGCAATATGAAATAACAAAACGATGCATAATTTTCTGCACACAAACTCTTTGTGTCATTTTTGGAAAGAACAATTTGTAAACTTATATCAGTTCCAGCGGCCGCCTCCTTATCCATCCATGCAACATCTTTTTATTTTTTTAGCCTCATCATCCCCAGACAGCAGTTAGTGAGCGCTGGCACGTGTCATCATTGTTTCACCTTGATTTTCCAGGTGTCTTTGAATTCAGCCTCTGTAGGTTGATGATTTTCATTTCCGTCAAACGATGCTGCATCCTTTGATTCAGAACACATTACCCGGTCTATATCAGTGGAGATATGGATCCATATAAATATCCAGCAGGATTTTTTTTCCCATTGAGACCTGATGCGTGTTCAAACTGTTGCTTTAGGTTTTTTGAGCTGTGCAGTTATAAACATAAAAAAGGCTTTTGTAAAAAGTTTCAAATGTTCAGTAAGTGGTTGATTACAGTGGCCCATTTCTGTTAGTGTATTGTATATAACAGCATTAATAGCGGCCATATTGAACTAAAGGAAGCACCCAATGAGTGCATTTGACAGAATCGGTAAATAGCATAAAGATGACTGTTTAGTTTTAAAGAAAGGTGAGTTTTAACTTGTTTAGAATTAGGAACGCTCCAAGGCCACTTTTTATCCCACCAAGTACTCGTACAATACTTAGATATGAATTTTACTGGCACTGATTTTACAGGTCTGACAGTGAAGGTCAAAATGTGTCACTTTCATCAGATGTTCCTCATTTTCCGCCTGTTAATAATTACATGTATATATAAATGACACTCATTAACACAAGAATATCAGGCAGCGCTGCGACGGTGCTAATCCCAGAAAGCAGCAACTGTGTCCCTGCAAATAAAGATGCTGCTTTGGTGAAGCTTTTTGACAAAGGATGTCAGAAACATCCAGAAAATTGTTAATCCTGTGCCTCAAAAAAAAAAAAAAAGTGTAATATGTAGCAAATGTCAAAGGAGCAGGACGATTTTGTTACTGTTACAAATCTTCAACAAACTTCATCAAAACTCTTTGGCGTGTGTTGGTTGTTGGCTCAGAGGAGGTTGTTATTTCCGGGAGCGAAGAGTTCTTTCAAAATGGTAACTTGCAAAGAAAATGCTGCATGAAGCATGTGGACGATGGGAGCCTAAAGTCTGCATCTGATGAGTCTGGATCAGACAAATAAGTGGATACATGCTGCGCCCTCATTGGTTGCCGTGCGATTAATGATATGCTGAAACTCCACAGGAAAAAAGAAAAACTAATGCCATCGTCGCACATGGTTCATCATAATTAGCTTTAGATTGCCTTTCTATTCTCTGAGGGCATTAAGGGATTGAAGTGTTTTTGAGCTGTTTTGGAGTTTTTCTTTGGTGATGGATAGCTCTGCCGTTAACTGCTAATTATCAGGCTTGAAGTCAAAACTATATTTTGGAGTATAAAATATAAATGGTTTTGGGGAGAAAAGAAGCAGTGGACAGGAGGTTTAACATCAAATATATTTCAGAAATGATTTATAGTGACACAAAAGCCACTTTGTTTCAACAAATGTAAGATTGTATGAACACAGTTTATCTGCAGTGAACTCCGCGGGGTGCTGCAGTGTTGCTGTGACACATGCAACACTGTCAGAGCCTGTTGGGAAGGCTTTTGCATAATATTCATGGAAGAATCTTCTGCACAACAAATGGAGAACATCTAGAAGTTGTTGCCTCCAGTGGTTCCGAAAAGCACGAGCCTGCTAGTTTATGTCCCGCTTCGCTGAGAGCCTCATTCACACGCTGCTCAGTAGACCTGAGTGAACAAATTGCATAATAATAATAATCCAACTCCAGTTGTTGGACACATGCGTTAACTGGAGAGGTTCTCGGCCAGCCTTACCTGGACCTGCTGAGGAACCAGGACTCACCTGCCTCCCCACTTTCCATCACTTCCGCTGCCTCTCCTCTGGTCTCTCACCTGCAGCACCAATTCACCTCTCACAGCTAAACAAACTGCTCTCTCAGGACAAATCACCATTTTTGTCCATGCCTTCATTAATCCTACAGTATCCATCCACTGTGGGCCCAGTTTCCCTTTAGTTTGAGTCACCAGTTCACTTGTGAATAAACACTTGAAGCACACAAACTGTTTGCGGGTGATCTGTCACAGTTATTGCAACGTGTGATATACAGAAAGACATTTTTGCTATCGCTGGTTGGTCGTATTAAACAAAAGTGAGAATTAAAATTTACTGAGAAGTCAGAGAGACTCTGAAACTTTCAACATTCAGGATTATTGTGACTTTGTGGTCATAACAATGGCCATAAAAAGTATGAGAATATGTGACTACATCACGTTAGCATAATGGTGAGAGGAAGGCCCAACCACACCTTCCACCAATAGGATCGCTCTCTCTGTCATCAACGACCAATAAGATCATGACCAACACCATCCAACAGCATGCAAGTAACGTGCAACATCTGCACCAAATCAATATTTGAAGTTTTCACATCATTTTCTCAAAGTTGTTAATGATTTTATGCTAATTTGTTTGAACTGGATATTTTTTCAGGAGCGAGACTGTGATGAAACTGTTACACAGTGTGCATGAAGATCATGTTGTGAAAATGGGAAAATGCCAATAAAATGACAAATGTGACCTTGACCTTTTGCACAGTTTGGGCGAAGAGCCGTTAGGTGATAACTGTGTTTGAGTTTCACTGAAATCTGACCAATATTCTACGAGGAGGAGAAATTCTTGTGACAGTGGACAGATGGAGGACAGACGCACGGCCATGACACTGCTTCTTCGGCCAGATGATCTGATAAATAAATGAATTAGATCTGATAAATTATCTCCGTATTTTAAGGATGTAAAAGAGTTTTATAGAAATGAGAAAGTGGCTGAATGCACTCTAAACATTGTTCTTTGATTATAACATGATGGAATCAAATTAACAAGGTAAAAGTCATTTTTAGGGGTTTTATTCACTATGCGACCGTTTCCTGATAAATTCTGTATAAACTGGGTTTAGTGGCTATTCTATGAACTGGTAAAGCAGAAAAGCCTTCAGATTTTTAGAGTATTGGTTATTTTTCTGCTGACCAACTAATGAATTATTCAGCTTATAGTTTCAGCTCCAGTCTGCAGCAGACAGTTTGAAGGTCAAGATTCACAGTATTTCAGCTTTACTGCTCCTGGATCTGTTTTTTGGTCTTTGAAGTTCCGTTAAACTTTGTTTCTTAGTTTGCTTAAAGTTTAAATTCTTCCTCTTTGTATTTCTCTGGTTACTTTGGTTTCATTTCTGGACACTTTGAGTTTTGTGTACTTATCTTGGTTCCACTTCCTTTTTTACTTATAGTTGATTCCCTGATTCTGTTTTTCTCTGAATTCCTGTTCCCATCTTTTCTTACCTCCTGTTTTCTTTTGCTAGTCTCTTGTTCCGTGTGTGTTGTGTTCAGTTTTGCTGTATCCTCCCTCCCTAATTACCTTGTATTTAACACTCGGATTTCCTCAGATGTTTATTTTATGTAGTTATTTATTCTCTGAGTCCTGCCTTTGCGTCTGCCGGCCACACTGAGTCATGTGACAGAAGGCGCTGACCAGCTACAGACTCACACCTGCACGAGTGGCAGCAGCAGTTCTTTCTTTTTTGAATGAGGACTTAAAATGGAAGCCTTGGCTCACCCTGCAATATGAGCAGTTCTTCAGAAGACGTCACCTGGCCACGAGGCTGACACGCCTCCTATATATCACCTATAGCCAGTCCACCACCCATCAGCCACAGAGACAACTGGTCACCTGCCCTGGCTCGCCCCCTCCAACTCCCCCCATAAGGAGCTGTAGACCTCGGAGATGCTGCTCACCATCATCATCATCATCACAGCAGCTGTCTTGTGCAGCAGAAGCAGCAGGTCTGAACACAAGTTTCACTGCTGCAACAGCAGCAGTTGTTCCCGTGTTGGTGTCGGCTGATGCTGGATCCCTGCAACAGACTGTTTACCTGCTCACGTCTGCTGGTGTCAGGTTTGACCCGGCGGGCCCAGAGACTGAACCTGAGCCAGTCTCTCCAGAGACTGTAGCCACAGGAGGCCAACATTGACGAAGGTAACAGAGACACGATCTGGTTCAGGCAGCACTTTGCTCACTGGCTCTGGGTATACAGGAACCTTCTGCCTCTGGTTCCCTGGTTCCCATGACTGGGCCAACCCTCCGAACTTTTTGTTTTTGGACTTTATGTTCTGTTTTTGTTCACACAGTGAGATATGACAGTACTGAGAAAGATGCTGGATGATTAAAAACTGCTATATCATGAGTATTGGGTAGCTAAGAACCAGCAAGAGGTCAAATTTATTGAAGATGGTGTGTATCTATCTATCTATATATATATAAAAAATCCCAGCTCGCCCCTCCGGGCGGTCTTTTTGTCCTCCAAGCTCGGGTCCTCTACCAGAGGCCTGGGAGCTTGAGGGTCCTGCGCAGTATCTTAGCTGTTCCCAGGACTGCGCTCTTCTGGACAGAGATCTCAGATGTCGTTCCAGGAATCTGCTGGAGCCACTCTCCCAGTTTGGGGGTCACTGCCCCGAGTGTTCCGATTACCACGGGGACCACCGTTACCTTCATCTTCCACATCTTTTCCAGCTCCTCTCTGAGCCCCTGGTATTTGTCCAGCTTCTCGTGTTCCTTCTTCCTGATGTTGCCGTCACTTGGTATTGCAACATCTATCACTACGGCTTTCTTCCGCTGCTTGTCCACCACTACAATGTCCGGTTGGTTAGCCATCACAAGCTTGTCTGTCTGTATCTGGAAGTCCCACAGGATCTTAGCACTGTTATTCTCAACCACCCTTGGGGGCGTATCCCACTTTGATCTTGGGACTTCCAGGTCATACTCGGCACAGATGTTCCTGTATACTATGCCAGCCACTTGGTTATGGCGTTCCATGTATGCCCTGCCTGCTAGCATCTTACACCCTGCTGTTATGTGCTGGATTGTTTCAGGGGCATCTTTGCACAGTCTGCA
>VUQJ01039692.1:9739-21485 GCA_015108635.1 Andinoacara biseriatus | reverse complement strand
TTCTGAAGCCACTCCTTTGTTATTTTAGCTGTGTGCTTAGGGTCATTGTCTTGTTGGAAGGTGAACCTTCGGCCCAGTCTGAGGTCCTGAAGCACTCTGGAAGAGGTTTTCTTCCAGGAGATCTCTGTACTTGTCCGCATTCATCTTTCCTTCAATTGCAACCAGTCGTCCTGTCCCTGCAGCTGAAAAACACCCCCACAGCATGATGCTGCCACCACCATGTTTCACTGTTGGGACTGTATTGGGCAGGTGAAGAGCAGTGCCTGGTTTTCTCCACACATACTGCTTAGAATTAACACCAAACAATTAAATCTTGGTCTCACCAGACCAGAGAATCTTATTTCTCATAGTTTGGGAGTCCATGTGTTTTTTGGCAAACTCTATGCGGGCTTTATATGTCTGCACTGAGGAGAGGCTTCCGTTGGGCCACTCTGCCATAAAGCCCCGACTGGTGGAGCTGCAGTGATAATTGACTTTGTGGAACTTTCTCCCATCTCCCTACTGCATCTCTGGAGCTCAGCCACAGTGATCTTTGGCTTCTTCTTTACCTCTCTCACCAAGGCTCTTCTCCCACCATTGCTCAGTTTGGCTGGATGGCCAGGTATAGGAGATCTGGTCATCCCAAACTTCTTCCATTTAAGGATTATGGAGGCCACTGTGCTCTTAGGAACCTTGAGTGTTGCAGAAATTCTTCTGTAACCTTGGCCAGATATGAGCCTCGCCACAATCCTGTCTCTGAGCTCCTCGGGCAGTTCCTTCGACCTCATGATTCTTATTTGCTCTGAGATGACCTGCACTGTGAGCTGTGAAGTCTTATATAGACAGGTGTGTGCCTTTCCTAATCAAGTCCAAATAGTTTAATTAAATACAGCTTGACTCCAATGAAGGAGTAGAACCATCTCAAGGATGATGACAAAAAATGGACAGCATGTGAGTTAAATATGATTGTCACACAAAGGCTCTGAATACTTATGACCATGTGATATTTCAGGTTTTTTTTTTTTAATAAATTTGCTAAAATTTCTACATTTCTATTTTTTTCTATCAAGATGGGGTGCTGAGTGCACATTAATGAGAAATAAAATGAACTTTTTGGATTTTAGGTAATGGCTGCAATGAAACAAAGAGTGAAAAATTTAAAGGGGTTTGAATACTTTCCATACCCACTGTATATGCATATGGTCAATATGACTGCTATGATCGTGGCCACAACCATCTTTAGTTGATTGGTAACATTACAGAGCCATACATTCTTTGATATTTTATTGATTACAAATTATATTTATACACATCATATTTGTTGGAATGAAACTTAACCTTCTCGCCTTCATCTGCACATCAAAAAAAAAACAAACCAAAAAACCCAAACAAAAAACAAAATAATGAAACAATTAAAAGCCTGCAGGCCTGAGAGGTCAGATCAGATCTGCTGAACCACTGATGTAAAGAGAAAAATGTCAAACAGGAAGTGTACCATTGTTTTTCATGCACTGTATTAAGTAGCAAGGTTGAGTGTCTTCTTCATAATAGTAAATCTTCAAAAAAATTCAAGTGTCTTTATCATAACATGTTTTTCAATATATGTATCATACAGACTGCATGACGTTTCACCTTCAGAAGGTCACTGCGGAATCGTGGCCTCAACTCTGAAGTCCAACCCCTCCCATCTGAGAGAGCTGCACCTGAGTTCAATCAACCTGCAGGATTCAGCAGTGAAACTATTTTCTAGTTTGGAGAGTCCAAACTGTAAACTAGAGACACTGAGGTCAGTTTACACAGTCGGTTATTTTTGAAGGTATTTCAATGACTTGAACTGTGAAGTAATCTCCTCATAACCTGACTCCAGTGCTGTAAGATGGAGGGTTTGGATGCACTGATCCAACTTTTTATTCTTCCAGTTCCAGTGTAATGACTCAATTTCGGGTATCAAGGAGTTATCTGTATGGAATATATAAACATAATTTAACTGATTCTTGCAAATCGAGCATTTACATCATTGGAAAACCCTGCACACAGTTGCAGCAGTCTAATAATGTTCAATCCAACATTGCACCACAAAGGGACCAGCATCAGATATAATTTGTTAAGGGTGGGGCAGCTAGAAATATTAGGGGCCAAAATGGGTGAGACAAATACCCGAAGTTAGAACGGCCAAATAATGTCCTGCAGGTTGCTGGTTTGAGACCCTTTTTAGATACAGACATTTTTAAGTTTTTAACATCCACAATAACAGAAGGAGCAGTCACTCTATTCATTTTAGAGAAAAAAAAACTCAGTAGAGAGGACATGATGATGTTGAGCGGCATCAGATTTGATTACCAGTGATTTTATCTAGATGTTCTATTCTTCATTCAGATTGGAGAAGTGCAGTTTGTCAGAGACCTGCTGTGCTGCTCTGGTCTCTGCTCTGAAGTCCAACCCCTTCCATCTGAAATATCTGGACCTGAGAGCAAACAACCTGCAGGATTCAGGCGTGAAACAGCTGTGTGGTTTTCTGGAGAGTCCACTCTGTAGACTGGAGACTCTGAGGTCAGGTCACTCAGTGTGTGTTACTACAATAAATCTTGTAGTATAGCTTTCATCCAGAAAGCCTTATGTTTTCTTTGATAATACTTTGAGAATTATTTTTTCTGAATTTAGTTTGTGGTCACAAAGTTATTTTAAACTTATTTATAATCAGAAAGATTTTTGAAGGAGAAATATACTGCTCAAAATAAATTAATAGAGGAATCCTTTTTAATCAGAGTTTAGCATCACCTCTGTCATATTGATCTGGTCAGTAAGTAGCAGAGGGGGCTGTTAATCAGTTCCAGCAGGCGGTGTAAGAACATCAGTAGAAAGAGACTTCAGGCACTCACATCTCATCATTTACACATCAGAATTCATCAATATTTTATGACCAAATAAAAGTAGGTGTCCAGGATATGGGATTTTTATAAAACTGAACATATTAGATAGAAATATCACTGATTTTTATCTGCATGTTTTATTCATTAATCAGTCTGGCAGAATGCAGTTTGTCAGAGATCAGCTGTGCTGCTCTGGTCTATGCTCTAAAGTCCAACCCCTTCCATCTGAAACATCTGGACCTGAGGGGAAACAACTTGCAGGAATCAGATGTGAAGCAGCTGACTGATTTTGTGAAGAGTCCCTACTTCAGACTGGAGGATGTAAGGTCAGTATATAGACCCTTTTACTTTTTGTAAACAATGATGACGTAGGTAGCAATGAGTGCGCATTTTGGAGACATAAATACGGGGGAGTTCAATGGTGTTTCAATCTCCAAGGAGGGATTATCAATGAAAAATCGTGAAAACTACCTGTAAAACCTAATTTTGACCACCAGCAACTGACTCCGATTCCTGTGGTACATTAGCAAGTGGCCCATTATACGTGGGCGGATGTATGTTTTACGTGAATTTGGTGGAGAAACCCAGTATACATCCGAGAGAAGTTGCAGTGCATACAAGTCACTAGATGCTTACAATTATATTGTTTGCCGCAGTGTACCGAACGTCAAATATCAACACAGATTCAGAGTTTTGTGAAATTCTTCGAAGTCAAAGACAAGGAAACGGGACCACTGTGTATGAGGCTCAGGTCATTGTAAACAAGTCAGAGAACTACATCCTCACAGCAGATTATACCTGCACGGCAGCATGAGTACCTTGTCAAACTGCTTTTCTAGCTTGCTAAGAGTTTTCCGACTGCAGATATTATTGATTTACAAATAAAAAAATATATATACTGTTCCAGTCACACTGTGAGACACACTCAACTATTCATGTGTGAGTCTGCTCAGACTTTTGACTGGCACTGCAGATTGTAATCTATAGTGCGATTAAATATTAATTTAAAAATCAGGATTCTAAGTCCAGCGATGCCTCACATGCCAGCCACACTACAGTTTAAATGCTAAATAGCCTACCAGCTAATGCTGTTTACTTTAGATACCTGACATCCCGGTATAAACAACAGAAGATAAATAATTTTACCTGATATAAAATGGGCACTTCAAACGCGAGCATTTCTGATCGTGTCCTTGGTCCTGATCATGTCCTCAGTCCAATGTTTATCAATACATTTGATGGCATGCAACCACAGACGCCTTCGTTTTCTCTCGAAACAGCTGTGATCCGATGGGATATTGGTACAACTTCAGTCCGCTTTTGGTAGAGTAGAAATTCTGACAACCAAACACGCAACAGCCAGACATTTTGTTGCTGATATTACTTTTAAATCACGTTTAAAAGCTGTGAAGACTTGTGATGAAATTAATTCTGTTTTCTTACCTCTGCCAAAATAAGTGCATGATCCTATCTACTGTGGCCGCTGTAGGGCAAACATGTTTTAGTCAACTAAGAGAGGTTGAAAAAACTAAGACTGCAGGCCATAAAGGCCATGTTTCTACCTCTGTTTCTGTAAAACGAAAATTAGAAATGTACATGTTGAGGATATTTTGTACCATTTTGTCAGTAAATGCTGCTGTTATCCACTGTTAGGCTGCTGTTAGCCACTGTTAGCCTCTGTTAGCCAGCATGAGAGAAATTTTCTTTGAACATTGTAAGACTCGAACTCTTGTGAATAAACTGATGTGATATGAAAATGTAATCAAACTGTTTATCAGAGGAAAAGGGGAATTTTTAGGACACTAAAGCTGAACATTAGCTGAAAATGCTGATGAAAAGTCTGTAAACACTGTTATCACCTCTGCTCTTCTTTTCTCCATAGGTGGGAGTCACGGTGAGCAGGATGGTACATGCTGAGAGTGGATGAGCTGTGTCCTGATAATTGCAGCAGCAGCTTATGTGCAGAGATCTGACTGCTCCATGTTAATGGGAGGTCAAGTGCTTCATCCAGCAGTGACTGAATGCTGCAGAGTGAACTGATCTGAGAACAGCTCCACTGCCACACAGAGTCCAGCCTAACATCATCCCTGTGTGCCCCTGTGGATGTACCTGGACTGCGCTGCTGCTGCTCTGTCACTGTCTCTGTAGACACACTGAAGCTCATCCACTCCTTCTGCTCCACACTCACCTTCTCCACCTCATTTTATTTCATCTTTGTATTCATTTACTGATTAACAACTTAGTATGTATTATGAAAACCAACCAGAGACAAAACATCTTTATTAAATTGAAACATCTGATTCTCAGGGGCCAAAGTGAGTCCTAATACCCAAGCAACACATTAAATAATGGCCTAATCCAGATTTTTGGCAAGAGATAGAGATTTCCTCTAATTCATTATTACACATACCTGATAAAGTACATACACAGAGTGAACATAGTTGCCACTAACTTGGGAAGATGTAAGGATAGGGAATAGCTTGTGTTACAAGGATCATATGTCCTGTTCTGTAATGCCTCTTCCTCTGGCAGGAGCTTGAAACATGGTAGGGCTCAGTTCTGAAGAAGGTTGAACAGGTGAAGCCACTGGAAGAACATAAACGAGGTTGTGATCCACTCTGACACAAAGGGCATCATTACCACCACAAATCCAAACCATTGTCACTGTACAACATTTAATACAGTGAGGAGGATGCTTGTTGTCATGATCACAGGATTCTGTGTTTGGTGGTTTTGTTTATTAGAGTTTGGGTGATTCACAGCCTGTCTGTTAATTATAGTTATGCTTTTAGTTTTGGAGTTCCTTTCCTCTTTTCTAACGTTTCTGTGTTGTGTGTTTCTAACTACATCCTGGTTAAGTTTAAGTGGATTTTGTCTTGTTTAACTTCCTCCTTTGACTCATTTGGGTGTCTTCCCAACTTCCTTTGTTATCTGGTGTGTTTAAACTGTTTGAGCCTCCCTTTGTACCTTGTCATATCATCCCTCATGGTTGTGTTTCCTAGTTCCACATTTTCCCCTGAGAGTCTTTGGATTGTTTGCTCCTGTTTCACTAGTTTAAAGCTGCTTTTTCAGTTATGTTAAGTCTCCTGAGTCGAGCATTTGGGACTTCACCCTGACACAGCCGTACCATCACAGAGATGGTCTGAGGTCCAAATGTCTGACCATGTCCTCTCTCAACTTTGTGAGGTTAGAGGATGGAGGGACCATCATATCAACTCCACAGCACACTCCGGGCAAGCGGTCTCACTTCACTGACATCAAATTGTAATAGAACTCTGAAATAAACTCAATCTACACAAAAAGGTTCTCTCTGAGATGTTATTCTGTCTCTGCCAAATCTGCAAACAACAACAGTCCTCATGGCTTTAGACAAAGAATAATAACAAGCACAGAATAATTTATAGAAACAAGTTATCTACCCACACAGAATGCAGTCAGAACGTGTACAGTGGAGTTTATCTTAAAGCAGAGGATTATATGAAGGTAACCCTGATGGTTCCATTGGAGCCTTTTATCCAGCAGGTCATCTTAAGGTCAGAATCAGATCACAGAAGCTGCATCAATATCTGTGGAAAAGTGTAAAATCTGTGGTTGTTTGTGTTGCAGCACCACCTTGTGGAAGGAAGAATTTCAGTTGATCCTCATCAGTTTTCTTATTTTTATTTGACTCAAAGGTTTCTTGAGTGTCCCAGCAGCCTCTGCTCACAGTGAGATCATTTACATTTACACATCAGAGTAAATAAAAGCATCAAAGATGTGTGTCTGTCCCTCAGAAGCCACGAATAATTAAACCCTTTTGGAAGAAAAGAAGAAGAAAGAGCTTTATTTTTCACATACAGTGAAATTCATGAAGTATGTAGCACACACAGCACAGGGTGGAGAAGGGGGGCAGCTCAGGGGCCCACAGTGATGCCAGCACAGGGATTCGAACCAGGGTCCTCTCAGTGATGAATCCGGGTCTGAAACCTGCCTGTTTCTATGACACGGATATTGCGGTATTTTTGGTACACGGTATCAGAAGGGCAAGAAACAACCACATACACAGTTGTGTACATCATTTTCTATAGTTTTAAATGTACTCTAATATTCATTTTCTGACATCTCCAACCAAAAAAGATGACGTAGGAGTTCTGGGTACATAAGACAAATTCTTAAACTGTACATGCAGTTTTTGTAAAAATCCTCAAATTAAAGTTGAACTACCACTACAACTACTGTCTTTGTCCATTGTGTAGATCACTGTAAACGCAGTACTCAGGGTGTGTAGATTGGTGCACAGATTAGTTGTGGGATGGGGACCTCCCATCACCTCCTGCCCCTTGCATTCTGGAGTCTCACTCCAGCCAAGTAGGCGGTGACCTCTGTGTTGGCTGTCAGCCTCCGAACTATAAATCCTGAGAGGACCAACAGTACGAGCGCTGATTGTGCACTTTTTGAAAAAAGGATCAAATTCACGTGACTTACGTCACGTGATCAGCAAGCATGCGAGGAGTGACGAAGACGCGTGAAGACAGACCTCTGCAATAATAAGAAGACAGAAACACTGCAGGCCCCGATATTCAGACACCAGCAGCGATCAGCGGGATTGCGTCTGACATGTCAGCTGGAGCATCTCTGCTGCTCACCTGGACTCAGCTGTCCGCCTGCCTCCTCGTTTCAGTGTGCGAAGGTGAGATTTACCTGCTAAATCAAACTGTGTGGCTGCTTTACTTGTTTGCTTCTTTATATATATATATATATATATATATTTATATATATATATATATATATATATATATATATATATATATATATATATATATAAAAATATAAATATAAATAAAAACACACACACACACACGTTAATTAGTTTTGATCGATAGATAATGAGAAATTGTATTTGTATTTACTGGTACTGATACATGGCAGTATATGTAGCTATACACACATGTCTGAGTATACATATACATATGCTTGTATGGGTTATAATATAATTAGTTGAATCAAGAACTTTTAGTGTAAAATGACACAGGGACAGGACTGGATAAGCTATGGCTTCTTTCTGCTCCTTTTCAAACTGACTTATTATTTTGCTGGACATTTTATGTTATTGTTATTTTGGAATTGCTGTAAATATATGTATATATGCATATATACATATATGTATGTTTTATTTTTTTAGTTACATGTCTTTTCTTTTTTGATTGTTCGAAATAAAAATTATTTAAAAAGAAAAAGAAAAATCCTCGACAGCCAAAAGGATCTAATGATGCGAAATACTGCATATTGGCTCCAAATTTCTCACATCGTCACCTACCTAAAATTATGGCCCAAGTAATTTTTTATTAAAAAAGGGGGTTTTTTTTGCATAAAATTATATTTTCAATATTTTATTTTATTTATTCATTTATTTTTGCATTTTTCTGAAAAAGAGGGAAGTAACTGGTGCAGCACAGAGAAAATGTAGTCATAACTGGCATAAATAAGTAGATTTACAGCAGCACACCACAGTGCCCAGGCCTCACCCAGGTCCTTCATCAGAACAGCTTGGTAGTATTTTTTCTGCAGGGCAGACATGCCATGATAAACCACCAGCTCTGTCTTCTTTGGCAGATCGACAGCCACATGAGACTTGACTCTACGGAGCAGGAAGGGCTCCAGGATGCTTTGGAGCTCAGCGGCTAGAAACAGAATTAAATGCAGTTACCTTTTCTACCACAAGTACGGTACTTTTTTGTGTCCAATATTTCACCCATTTGAAAATATTTAACCCAAGAGGGAAACATATAATCTGTGTTTTGCTATAATTACATATCATACCCAGAGCAGGCTGTCTTTGTACATTGGAGTAAGAGTTGACAAAGCTGTCTGTGTCTTCTGGTGTAAAGATGCTGGGCTGGATGAAGCTCAGCAGGGAGTAAAGCTCCTGCAGGTTGTTCTGAATGGGAGTCCCTGTCAGCAAGACTCTGAATCCAGTTGAGAACTACAAAAGAAACATACAAATAAAACTGATTTAAGAGGTTAAAAGAAAGGAAACGAAGAAACCAGCCCAAACCAGGTGCTGCTCAGTACCTCTGTCAAGGTTTTGTGCAATAGTGAGCTTTGATTCTTCAGCCTGTGAGCTTCGTCGACCACAAGCACTTTCCATTTCCACCTGAGGAGCAGAACGGGGAATTAACTCGGCATATTCATGCTTCACAATGACAGAAAGAGCCGAAATAGAAGAATCAAACAGCAACGTCGGCCACCACAAGCCAGTTATCCCTGTGGTAACTTTTCTGACACCTCTCACTTAAAGCCAAAAGTCAGAAGGACAATGAGGACCATCTTTGAATCACACATACAAATTTTGGTCCTCCTGCTCCAAAAGGAGGCTTCTGTACTCCGTGAGCTTGGATTAGGACACCCCAGTTAAATTCCTCACATTACACCGTCTCCAGAGCAGTTCTGTCAGCGAAGAAGCCCCGCTTGTTTTTGACAGAGATGATGCAGAAATGATGATGCAGAAAAGCCCAATACTAGACAAATAAGGATTCATTTGGACTGTGAATTCAAACAAAATTACTCTGGTAGAGTCCAAGAAATAGGTCCATTTTAATGGATGAAGAATGAAGAACAAGCCTATTATTTCTAATATTACACAGATATCCCATAAGTGTCAACCTCCACTGAGGTCTTAAAAATGAACGTTATTTACAGTTTATGTTTATTAAGAACAAGCATAAACTCACCGTTTCAAGTATGAAGCATCTTTGAGACACAGCTGGAGATAGGAGTTAAAAAAAGATATCAGTTGTAACACAGATGAAACTTTAGCTCATTTTGTTTCCACTTAACAGCCTCGTACCTCATATGTAGTGAGAAGAACATGGAAGTCCTGAGAGTTCGCTTCCTGCTGGATCTCTGCCCGCCTCTCTTTGTCTCCTTTGTAAACCAGGACAGTCAGTGAGGGAGCGAAGCTGAAACCGAGTCACACAGAGGTGAGGACTTCATATAAACATTTTATAGGCAGCATTAAGACCAGAATAGCAAATGAAATGTAATCGCTGGTTAAAGTAACTCTACCTTTCCAACTCATTTCTCCAGTTCTCCAGGACGGAGAGTGGGCTCAACACCAAAAATGGTCCCGTCTTTCCGAGAGCTCCCGACATGTACACCAGCAGCGAGATCGTCTGAAGGGATAAATCATGATCAGGACACCTTTTGGACACGGGAATTACACAATGTAATAAGAGGTAATGAATATAGCAGCTGCCAGGTGATGGGAATCATGAGTGGGAAAACATCATTCAAGTGAAGTGAAGCACCACTACCCACCACTGTAGATGATCTACTACCCAAGGAATAGAAGAAGTTTACCTGTAATCTGAATACAGCTGGGATGTCACCAGGCCTCAGCCAGTGTGTGTAATTTGTCTGGAGACGTAAGCCAAAGAGGCAACTAGAAACGGAGCACCTCTTGCCACTTTCAAAAGAGCTGCTTTTAAAATCACAGAGCGGAGTCAGCTGATGCTCAGGAGCAGAGTGCGCAGAAGTCACCAACTTTCTGCAGAGTCAATCGCTACAAACCTCCAAACTTCATGTGTACTTCAGATTAGCTCAACAATAGTGTTTAACGCTAATTTTCATATGCAATAGTGTAAAGCACGCCACCACTGGACTATAGAGCAGTGAAGACGTGTCAACCCACACTTCTCCGTTTGCCGGTCGCCAGGAGAACTGTACTTGCCTAACTGCACTGTGACAAGTGTAAAGTTTGGTGGAGGGGGATTATGGTGCGGGGTTGTTTTTCAGAAGTTGGGCTCAGCTCCTTAGTTCCAGTGAAAGGAACTCTTAATGCTTCAGCATACCAAGACATTTTGGACAATTTCATACGCCCAGCTTTGTGGGAACAGTTTCGGGATGATCCCTTCCTCTTCCAACATGACTACACACCAGTGCACAAAGCAGGTCCATAAAGACATGGATGAGCAAGTTTGGTGTGGAAGAACTGGCCTGCACAGAGTCCTGACCTCAACCCAACAGAACACCTTTGAGATGAATTAGAGTAGAGACTGTGAGCCAGGCCTTCTCATCATTGCCTGACCTCACAAATGAAATTCTGGAAGAATGGTCAAACACTCCTATAAACACTCCTAAACCTTGTGGAAAGCCTTCCCAGAAGATTTGAAGCTGTTATAGCTGCAAGATGTGGGCTGACATTATATTAAACTCTATGGATTAAGGAGGGGATGTTACTCAAGTTCAAATGCTGTGAAAAGACAGATGAGCGAATACTTTTGACATTATAGTGAATACTAAGTGTGCAGCCATGCCACAGCTCTAAATGCAGTAAAGCAGATGGATGTCACACCTGGCAGGTTTTGCCCAAACCCATCTCGTCTCCTAAGATGCATCCCTGCTGATTCTTCAGGCACTGAGTTAACCAGTGCACCCCGTCCAGCTGGTAGGGTCTCAGCTGTATCCCTGCGAGGAGACAACACACGGTTTACTGAGTACTAAACGAAGACGGCGCTGACAGCGGGTTCAGTTCCGTGAAATAAGTTTAGTTTGAGACCGCAGGAAACACCATGTCACGATGAATGAACGAAGCATGAAGTTAGATTCTACTCTGCACGTCAGTCAGCCCTGTTAAAAACAGTCTTCCTACCTCTTAAGCCCCACTTCTGCAAGTCGCTCTGAACAACGTTCGCCTTCTTCTTCTCCACGATGCTGCTTTTTATTCTCATCAAAATGTCCGACATTTCTCCTGACCAACAGCACTACCTAATACACGGAGCTGACTTTAACACAGACAGGTAAACATCCACAATTGTTATCGTGCAGTTACACTTCCTGACTGGGTCACGTGACTCCGCGGAAAGGCGCGTGTTTTTAAACCGCGTGAAAAGTTTTTCTTTTTTTTTTTTTTTTTTTGG
>VUQJ01039685.1:0-16202 GCA_015108635.1 Andinoacara biseriatus | reverse complement strand
ATTTTGAAAATCATTCCCAGGCTACATCAATTTCTAAGAACTTGTGGCCATCCACCTGAAGTGGAAAATGGCATCAATTTGCTTAATTAGCATTTTTTTTCCTCCAACTTCAATAAATTTGGATTTGAATTCTAGTTTCTGTCATAACCAACGCAAGTTTAAATCTTTACACAAACTAAATTTGCAGTCAGGATTCAGGCGAGCAGGAGTTAAAGTGGGATTTGGCAGTAGGGTGTGTGTGTGTGTGTGTGTGTGTGTGTGTGTGTGTGTGTGTGTGTGTGTGTGTGTGTGTGTGCGTGCGTGTGTGTGTGTGTAGCAGTGCAACATGTAGAAAAGAATTACATAGAAATAACTCACATAATAATTTGTTTTTATGAGGCTGTGATCAGGTGACCTCCACTATTCACTGCTCTTTGTGGGTCTCGCCATCTGAATTCAAAAAGATATGAGCCGGATGTTTCACAAGCTATATTTCCACAGACACTATGAAAGCAGGCGTACAGTATTTCTATGCAAAGTTTGAATAACACAAAATTAGCATAAATCAATTTGTTTTGTAAGACATTGCACCAAAACATAATGACCTGGTGGATTACTGTTCATCCTCAATCCTCTCCTGTAGCGCTACCTAGAAGCTGACACAACAACACACACAACAACTTTACATTTACAGCATGAACGCAGAGAAGAGAAGGTATTATTGAGCAGGTATCGCTGTGCCGTCGCACATTAACATCTCTATCAAATTAAATTGCTCATTTATTGAAGGTGCCCGAACACTGTTTGGGATCATTCCAGCCCACTTTAACACCTTGAGGTAAGTAAACTCAGGTTAGCGCAGGAATGAAACAGAGGAGCCCCAGAGGACAACCGGAGAAGAGAGAACAGATTACTGGTGTTTTTGTCTCTGGGTGGAAGTAATTTTAATGTTTTATTCTACGACCTTTATTAGAGTTTGTTTTAAAATTTTGCACGTCATTATATTTACTTTATTTGCATGCTTTTATTTTAAAAGTCTATTTACTTCTTACCCACATTTCCACAATTAACAGAAATTTTGAGTACTGTGCGAAACTCTTGAGCCACACCTCATTGCTTTACATTTCGCTTCCAAGGAGCCAGACTGTATTTTTTAAAGACGTCTTGAGCAGAAGTCACTGACCTATGAATCATTCAAGTATAAAAAAGGCCCCTAACCCAAGAAATGAAGCAGTGTTTTGTCTGCACATATCAGACATCTTAGCAAAGAAGCAATTTTAGTTTCTTTGGGCATTTGTTACTGTCACAGAAGCACTTCATTTATTCTTGTTTCTTGAGCTGAATCTATGAAAAAAGCCAGAGATGGAGCTAGAGTGATGAATCAAAATTTGCAATTTTTGGTTCAAATCACTGTCAGTATGTACAGAGAGTCAGGAGAGCGGTACAACAGTGAGTGTTTGCAGCCATCTGTAAAAGAGAGGAGGTTCTGTCAAAGTGTTGGGGATTTTATCAAAATTTATGGAATTAAAAGAAAAGCACAATTAGATTTTGACCCACCATGCAATCCCATCTGGAAAGATCCTGACTGATAGTGGCTTCATTCTTCAGCACGTCAGTGATCCCAAACACACTGCTAATGCAGTAAAAGCACACCTGGATTGCTACACCTTCGTCCCATGAACTTTTTTTTATTTGTGAAAAATGTTTAAAAAATCACAGAAATAATAAGCTAACAGGATGCATTGGGTAACTTAATGGTTGTAGCTTTGTCTCAAAAATAAATAAATAAAACTCCTTGGTTGATAGGCCCAGCAGGAGCTTAACTTAAAGTGCAGCCAGACATTGATTATAAGTACCAAACAGTGTAATTTGAGTTGTTAGGTGAACTAACTGTCAGCAACATGAAACAATAAGTTAAACAGTTTTTAGGGGAGTGACTGAAAAAAAAAACACAGATGGAAGAAAAACTGTTTTGCAAGAATGAACATAACTTTTACACAGAAAGATTTGAAGCCAGGACCATCTTGCTGTGGGGCAACAGTGCTAACCACTTAGCCTCCATGGTGTTGTATGTGTTTACCATCCTGACATATAGTAGAGGGTTACCTACCCAACTGCAGCTTGAACTATCCACTAGTGACCCACCATCAGCTGGAAAGCTACGTGCAATGAGCAAATCAGTTTGTATGTGAAATTATGATCTAAAAAATTCATTTGCATTATTTGTATGAGCAAAAAGTCTCGTATTTTTCTCTTTCAGCTTCTACATATGGGTCAGGCAGCTTTATGATCTGCAGTTCACATGTGCCAGTTGTAAATCAGATCACACTCAGTGCAGCAGGATTTCTGCTCGGTCATGGAAACGGGAGCATGATGGGACAATTACAGGAAGATGGGGGCACGCAGCCTCACTAACCTCCACATAAAAACACCTTTATTACGAGAGGATGAAATCCTTCTTTTCAATGGCGCTTTGATAGAGTGTCAAGTTGCAGCGCAGTTGTGTTGCCCTTCCTGCAGCAGTGACCGAAACACCCCCCAGCTCCTCTGGAATCTTTGGATGACACTGGAAACGGGTCGGTGGAGTCTAAAAACGGAAATCAGCCCTCCAACAGTTATTGTCTCCTGTCTGTCACACCCTTTTCCCCCTTTCACACACAGAAGCAATATGACAGCTGGTTGTGGGGAATGCGCACATTACTGAGGTCAACGTGGTCCGGAACGATACTGAACTGTGGGAAATCCCAAGGCGGGAGGTTCTTTAAGAGAATGGGAGTAGCTGATGGTCTAAAGCATCTGTCAGCTATTAAACCAATAAAGATGAATGAGTATTCACTTTTTGTTTCACTTTCTTTATTCCTAATAATTCAGGATAATCGGCTTTCACTTCTTAGTCTTCCCACCATCAAGGAAGGTTTTCTCAATCCATCTATTTTCTCAAACGGTCCTCATATGAGCCAAGATTTGGTGACACTTTAGCTGGTTGTGCACCTCACTGGCTGGAGTGGCCAAGTTGAAGAATGAGTGAACCATTGTGACAGTTTTTACCACCATTTCAATGTTCAAAGATTCACAGATTGTGCAAAGGGAGACATCGCAACAGCTTGGTAATATTAGACATAATAATTCCACTATTTCTTAGCTTCCGGTTTCAGTGTCTTCTGTTCCTATACAAGAGGTGACACAGGATCTTTTAGGAAAGTACTGCAGCGAGCGTGGCGCGTCCTCAGTGCCAGTATAAACAGTGACAGTGCTGTGGTGATGTCACAGTTAGTGCCCGACTCAGCCAATATCGAAGTGTTGCTGTGCTGGAGCCAATCACAGGGCTCACAGAGACACAGGGCCACACACTCTCACATCTACACCTACGACCAATTCAGAACTTCGGCAAAAAAAAAAAAAAAGTCCAAAGTTCATTTTATGTGATGAAGTTTTTGTGTTTTTTCTTGACATTTCGGTCTTTAAAATAAAAATAAAGCCCACGATTGCAGTGCACGAGGTCAAACGTGGCCTAGAAATAATGTCTTCTAATTGTTTGTTTTTCTGACCAGAATTCAAAGATTTTTGTCTTCCGCGCACACTTTAGGAGCAAACGGAAATTGCAAATAATTAAAAGCATCTGCAGAAGTATTACTTTACAACAATAACATAAATAAAAAAGCAGGACCCAGTTGATTTGTGTCATCGGTGTTGCTGCATTAATGCCACCCCTTCGACCTTGTTTGGCTCTGGCATGAATTTATCTTTTAACTTAGTTGCTCTCACACTCCATGAGCCATTTGGGAGCCTTGGATATTTCCATAGTGGACAGCTGTGATCTAAATATACTGAGGGACTTCCTAACTTCAGGAAAAAGATAGAAGGAAGGGCTGGATTCAGGTCCTCAGGCAAATTTCCTGTAATAGCGTCCCTCGGTGACCAAAGAAAAACACCCGGTAAACATGCTGGCAGCATGCAGACTTTGGGGTCAAAGGGGTCGCAGGCTGGTGGCTTTGTTTCCTTGGTTTATGCTCATTGGTTTGTTCACAGCCTTCAGCCTACAGTGATCCTCTGTGTTTGCCCTGCAGCAGCCTGCAGGCCTGTTCAGCACGCAGAGCTGTTGTCACGGTGCAGTGCACCTGTCAGACTGACATTTCTGCACGAACAACTGACAGCTTGTCCGAGCTGCCGCAAGCTCGCAGACACACCCACCAAATGCGGCTGGAAGAGAAACTTTCACAACCGCTGCTGCTAATCTGACACATGAATGAGCTGAGGCTTTAGCACGAATATGTGTACGTGTCCTTCCGGAAACATGAAGAAAATCTAATTAGAAAAGCCAAAAAAAAATGACATTTTCAGTATGTTTATTATCTCTTCATTTTGTGTATAGTGACAAGGAGGACACACGATGGGTGTCTTACGATCATCTACTTAACATCTATTTTTCAAAGCCTGTTTGTTTTTCCTTTTTTTTTTAGAAAAAAAAATTTTTTTTCATTAAATTTGACATTTTTCAGATTTGTTTCTATGCTGCTGTGACAAGTAAACATTTAGAATTCTGTCGTTGTTCATTTTCTGACTTATAATAAATTTAAATGTGGTAAAAAGAAGAAATATGGAGTACAGATTTGAGCATGGATATGCCCGGTAAGAATTTCATTTAGTAAACTTATACTCTTTACACTTGTATTCTGATATTTTATTTAAGTATTTCTTCATTATGCTACTTCCTGCTTTTACTCTATTGGATGCAAATATTTGCTTTGTAATCTTTTCTATTTGATTTCAAGCTTTGGTTGCTTATGATTTTTGCATTAGTGCGCATCAAGCTACCCAGCAATATCTAAGTATTTAAAATGGCCAGCAGCTGCGGTGTGTAGTGTAGTAACTGCAGTGCAAAAACTCTGTAATAAATGTGTATTTATGTTTTTTTTTGTTTGTTTGTTGCTTATGATTTGTATATGCATGACATTAAACTTCTTACAGCACATACAGTAAAGTACCGGTAGTTAGGTTTCCTTTCACAGAACTGAAATTTTACAGTGTCGTGTAGAGTATATATGATTAAATGACTGAAAATAAGCTTAACAGTGTGACACTGTCTGCTGCTTGGTTGTGCTGTTATACTGTTACTGTCCTGTGACACTGTAATCTCTATGAACAGTTTATTACTGTAGAAGAGCTGCACGCCTGGATCCATATTCTGAATTTAGTTTATGGTCTGGATTATGACTGAAATGTTGCAATCAAACTCACAAAAATGCATTATACCGTAGATACACGCAGTAGCTTCCTGCTGATGTTTTCCTCAAAGACATGGATTTAGTGTAAAGGTGTTGGGTGTGTTTTCTGTGTTAAGTTCTGGGTGAATATCTGCATATGAGGGGGAAAAAAAATCCAAGATAAAACAGTAGAATAGTGGAATAAAAACATCAACTTAATTATAGATAAAAAATCAAGTCTTTCAAAATCTCTGTCATGCTTGTGTCATTAATTACACACTTTTTTTGTCCATGCTTCAGTCTCTCTAGTTCTCCATTACAGGCCTCTGTTTTCCTGACAGAGTGAGATGAACTGTGTGAAAGAGGTGCACTAGGTCGCTGTGGGGACACCCCTGAGAGGTGTCAGCATGACGCTTTCACCGGGAGCCGGGAACAATAGGCGGAACCAGCTGCTGTGGGAGTCGGCGTGACACAGTGGAGGAGCTGTTTACAATCTGGCCGCTCGGCTCAGGCCGGACACCGGCCGACGTCACCTCTCCTGAAGGTTTATCGCAGCGTGGCCCAGCAGCTCTGCAGACCTGTGGGTTTCCACAGCCTTTATCTCAAGGTCTCCACATGACATCACGAAGGTTATCTTATTAAATGTGCAACATTTTAAACCTGAGACGCGGCAGTAAAAATGCACTAAGATGGAGTCATTTAACTTCATAACTTAATGTCTTCTGCATGTTTTATATTTCAGCTGCAACATTTTTCTCCAATTAAACCGATTATAAATCCACAACCAGGAAGCTGAACAGTTCCAAATGGGACCGCTCATCCAGCTGGACTCAGCATGAGCATGCAGCACTATTCAACTCAGCAGCACACAGGTATCCAAACCAGAAGTAGCTTTTACTTTGACTGACTGAGCGTTTCCCCACGACAGCAGCTCCGAATCACATGATTTATCTGTTGGTGAATTAAACGAATCCTGATCGTGGAAGACAAATGAACAAAAGCAGCAACAACATCATTGCTGACAACATCAGTGACTCAGAGCATAGCAACCGTCTCTGCTGAACACAAACAATATGTTTACTGATGATTTATGACATTTTGACTTCTCAGATAAATTTAATTTTAAATATGCGACATGATGCACAATTCCCGAGCTGATGATCAGTTAAATATGTTCAGGGCCACAATTTGGCACGTCATTACAAAGTGGAATAAAGGGAAAAACAAAATAAATGTTTCCCCTAATTTCCTTGGATTTGAGAATGTATCAAGACTCTCCCTATGAATCTTTATTAGATCATCCAAATGCACATTTGTTTCTTGTATAGGATAAGAAATGTTTTGCACTCTTTTATAATGGAATGTTTTTTTTCATACACAGTCAAAGCTCATAAAGTTGATCCTGTTCACCTCTGCGCACCTTTTTCAATCCGAGTAATATGTCATCTGAGTGACTTCCATCATCCAAGAGACTGAAGCGGTCACACGGATGACTGATGAAACGTTTGGGGCGTCCAGATGAACAGAATCAACTTCATAGGATAGTCTTACCTGATTTAATAAGCCTGCATCGACATACAGCCAAACCCGTTGCTTGTGACGGCCACGGGTGACCGGACTGGACAGCATGCAGAATCTTCTGCTTTTTTGCAATCTGACTGAACAGATGGTGTCATGTTTGGTCAAGCTTTTGAATTTTTTGGCCCACCATACGGAGGGAGGGGGTGGGGGTGGGGGGCTGTAGCGAGGGTGTCCTCAGTGACCTGCAGGGAGGAGATGTGGTGTCTTTTCTTTGTACCAGCTATAAGTTTAATAGTTACATTGTGTATTTCTGTATTGTGTATAAATTACATGTCTATGCTCTATAGATAAAGTAACTTTAATTAAAGATGGTTATTTGTATCCACTGACATATTTCAGCTGCTGAGTCATTTAGACTGTATTCACTGAACTGGATTTCTTTTTCAAAACAATTTTTTTTAATTTAGTATCCTGTGGTATAACTCAAATGATCACTGAATTGTCACTGAAACAAATAAATAAGTGTCTGACATATTTTCTGAACTTGGGAAGTTGATAATTGTGTAATATGCAATTTTCACCAATTTCACATCTCTCTATTGATAGTTTAGTTTAGATTCAATTTGATAACAGAAAAAGTTTCACTCCATGAAATAAAGTAGATTCATTTTCCAAATCCTTGAGTTTAAAGTTCATGTGATATTTTGATGTGTTGCGGCGTTAAAGAGCCATGCCTCCCCTACTTCCTGCTCAGATGATCATCACGTAGCCTAAAACAGCTGATCTGTTATTAACAGTGATCATCAGCCTGAGTGAGACAATATTTGTGCTACACATTAAACATCATTTTCTGACTGGCTGAATTAGAAATGGGGAAGTTATTAAAGTTTGAACTGAAGGAAGCCTGAGCACTGACTGCACTGACAGGCTGCACATAAATGGTCTTCCTCTGTGTTAACACTCGTGCAGAGAAGTTATAGGAAACTCTTCTGAAATGTTACTCAAATCAACTCTGATTGCAACAATACGTAGAAGCTGATGCAGCTTCCTAGAAATGTCTCTTTTTGAAGAAGCACTAGCAGCTACCGTTACCTCCTCTGACCTCTGTTTCCATGTATCTGTATGAGCAGTTCATGGCCAGGCAGCTGTCCCCTCTTACTGACAGGTAAATTATGTGTGCTGCCTTTCTCTTAAAAGCTCCATTCAAAAATAGTTCCTTGTGAGCACGTGTCAGAGATACCCAAGCTTGAGTTACTCTGCTGGTGTTTCCCAGCTTGCCTATTAACAGAATGATTCCCATTAAGGATCTTAGATGGGACTAACAAAGTATTTGCACCTCTTGTCGCACCGTTTTCCACATCTACAATAAGAGACACCTGCATGGTCTCATATTGTTTTTCCAAGTCTGGCTCTGTAAATATTTGGGGAAGGTTGGGTTTAAAAATGTCGCATCAGTCACACTGGAGTGATTATGACCTGGAACCTAAGCTGTATGCAGCTTCCAAACAAAGGATGCTGAGTCATTACTCTGCCAATAAGAATCAAGGGGCAGTAAGGAGAGAGATGGGGCTGCAAATTAGGGTTATTTTCAGTATTAATTAGCTGTCTCTGCATCTGTCCCACTCACAGTTTGATGCGTATCTTGATGTATGGTGCACAGGGCGATGCGACAAACAAAGCTGATAAATTTACAGCGTGACTCAGAGCCGCTCCAGTCAGTTGTTATTTAATTTTCATTATGATTTGATTTCACAAACATTATAAAGCTGTTATGAAATGCGCTTTGACACGTCCATGAGTCCTTAGTGACTCCTCAGCAGCCGTGCAAACAAAACCGGAGATACTCATGAACATGCAACAGTCTTCAGAGAATTTGTTGCATGAAATAATTATTTTTATTCATGATTAATTAATATCATCAAGTCTATAAATTCTTAAAAGAAGTGAAAACTGTCCTGTGCACCTGAAGAGATGTTAAAACATTCAATTTCCTTTTTTACAATAAAATATTTGCACGTGAAATGATTGTTTCAGAAAGATGTAGGAGGTATCTGTCTGAGATATTTTTGCATTTTAATCTGAAAACTTCTCCCAGATGAACCAATTTCAGTGTTAAGGGTGTCGATATACGTATGCAGGCATTCCAGATAACCGTGACATTCATATATTAAATACTGATATCATGGTAATAACACACAACTTCTGTAGAGTTATGGATTTGGGCAATAATAAAGTTATTGTTTCAGTCCATCACCGCTCACATTAATAAAACCAATAAACAAAACAGGAATTGCAAATAACAGGCATAAATTACACAACAAAAGTAACTGATTTCTAATTTCACATTTGGAGATTATTAGTTGGTAACAGCTGGTGTAACATAGTCATATGTAAAGAAAGTTAAACTTTTCTGCACTTTAAAAAAACTTGCTGACTCATTGCTTTATGAGACAGCTTAAACACATTTTTTTTTATGATCCTCTAATATCGCCAGTTGTTTTGAGGCTTTCGATTAAATGCTGTGCAGACATATTGCGCTTAATGGTGGCTCAAACCCATCAATCAAGATCAGCCCAGCTTTTCTTGCTTGCTATTTGCGGGGATGCATATAAAGATAGGAAGACAAATGTAACGAGCCCAGCAGATGCGCAAGTTTCTGGGTAGATCTTCAGCAAATCTAAATTTAACCCTTTCTATTTTCTTTTTAACAAGGGAAACAAGCTGCAGTCAGGGAACCTGATCAGCCCCGGCTTTTCAGACGGAAAAAATGTGATGAGTCAAAGCAGCAGCAGAAAGGAGGGGAAAAAATACACGATCTCTTGGCTTGTTTTATCCATTCAACGACTCCCCTTTGATGTTCCAGTTTTACCCCAAGCCACTGCCAGTTGTGTTGTGGGGTCTTAAATTACACAGAGGAAGAGTGAGGGGAAAGAAAGAAGGGCAGGAGACATGCAATACTATGGAATCAAAAAGGGTGAAATTGTGCGTGGCTGCCAAACATTTCTGCTGCTCCACTTTCTGCTAACCTTTACGTGGATTTGTCCGGGAGGTTTACACTGTGGGAATCAAGCCTTGTCTGTGGTCTACCAGTTCAAACAATTCCTGCACAGTGTGGGGCTTTTATTTCAGATTTCGCTGACACAAACCTTTTGTTTGACTTTTCAGAGTTATTGCTCCTTCAATAGTCTTCATCGCTCATGTCTTTACTTATTAATGGCTACTGAAGACTTTCTTGAAAAATTTGTTAATGTCCCTTATTTAAGTTTATACACTTGCAATACTACTGCTCCTGCAGTATTTCTGTACATTACTGACAATGACAGACGACCTGCCAAATTAAATACACTAAAAAGAGCCATTTTATTAGGCACACCTGGCTGACCATAATGGAGCCTAATAAACAGCCCTGTAGTAAAGCTTGCCTTGATGAGGACAGTAATCTGTTTTGTTTAAGCTGTTTCAGAGCTGTTGATCCAATTTTATCACTTTATTTATCTCTACCATTACATGTGGTAAGTGTTACCAGCGCCGAAGTTCCAGGTGGACAACACTTGCCATCGTTCACTTCCCCCTTTGCCAATTTAGACTGCATTAGTTTGTGCCTATTTTAAGATGGAACCTCAGATAATATATTTATATAGTTTCCTCCACAAGGATGTTAACAAGAAAGTAAAACTGATTTATTTGATTACTTTAGACACTTCATTGTGAGTTCAAAGAATGGCAACAAGACAAATAGGCACGAATTTCATTGTATGGAGGACTGGGGGATCCACCAAGGCTTCTTCCATACCTGATCTACATTGCACTGGACCCCTACGACCCCTCCAGCAGGAGATGGATCCACTGGACTGCTGCCCCATGTGGCTTCTTTGGGCTGAGCCCAACAGGGTTGAGTCTAGGATTCTTCTGAGTCATGTTTTGTCTCACCCCTCACCCAGGAACATTTGCCTTGGAAGACCCTATAAAGGGGCAAATTGTCCCTGATAGCATAGCTCCTGAGATCACTTGGGCACACAACCCCTCAACCACAACAAGATGGTGATTCATGGAGGGGTCATTCCCAATTCTGGAATGAACTGATGCCCCAAGAATTTAAATATCTTGAGATCTTGCTCATGAGTTCAGGAGGGAATCGACTGGGAGACTAAACGACAGACTGGTGGCTGCAGTGATGCAGACACTGTACCGATCTGTTGTAGTGAAGAGAAAGATTAGCATGAAAGCAAAGTTTACCCGTCAGTTTAAGTTCCTAACCTCAGCTATAGTCACGAGGACAGAATGAAAGTGTGGATACAAGCTGTGGAAATAAGCTTCCTCTGAAGAGTGGCTGGGGGGATCCAGGGATCTGACTAGAATGCTTCCTGGATATCCTACCAGGAGGCGGCCCTGGGACAGACCCACAACACATTGGGGGAATTAAATCTCTTAGCTGGTTTGTGAATGCCTATATGACCCCTGGAAGAGCTGGAAGAGGTCTCCAGGAGGTCTGGAGGTCCAGAAAATGGATGGATAGATGGATGAATGGATGGATGGATGGGTGGATGGATGGATAGATGGGTGGATGGATGGATGGATGGAAAGTTAAAGTTAGCCTCTAAGACTAAGAATAACCTCATAAAAAGAAATAATCTAGAATACAACACTGAAACTAGCCAAAACCCAGAACAAACAAAACCGTAAGCAAACTATGAGACACAACTGAAGAAATGTAACAAAGACCAACTCTAGAGGTTGTTTACATCTTGAAGCTTGAGGAGGCTTATTGTGGCTGTTGACTGCCCCCCCCCCCCACCCCCTTTATGAAGTGACACTGTAACCGAAGACTCTGGCAGGTCTTTCACTGTCACCTCCACTTTGTCCCTTCAAGCACAGTGATGCCTTGCTGTTACCGCGTAGAGTTTCACGTTTGCAGCTCGGGCACGGCTGCATTGGGCTGAATTGTTGGACAGTGGAGATAATCCTCAGTTCCTACTTCTGTGGCCCTGAACTTGTACAACCTCGGAGCAGCCGCTGTGAGACGTGTGAGCGAGGCTCAGCGGAGGGTATCAGGTTGGTCACACTTGGTGGTCTGTAAATTATCTGTGTGAAGGTCAACACTGATGGAAGCCGTATCAAAGGAACTTAATTATATCTGTGTTATACAAATAGAGCACGTGTTTACCAGCAACACTCGGACCTCAGCAATCTGGTATCAGATTTTCATACTGCATTTTTTCATGCTTTGTAGCCAAAACGTTTTTAATCAACTGAAAATACACCACATTTTGTAGTTCTAGTGTCTCAGTTTTCTGCCTTTTGTTTTTTATAAGTTAACAGTTTTAATTGATTATGGTTTGGAGTGTCCCAGTCACCTTTAAGTATTTATTAGGCATTTATTAGGTATTAAATGCTTATTGCCAATGTCTGAATGGATTGTAAAGTATCTTTAAACAAGCTGTCCTTCCCTATTCTGTTGGTTGTTTTTTAACATCCTATGGACTGATTTCTAAGTAACTCAATTGGATGTGAAAGTGTTTTTCTTCAGTGTGTGTTTTGCTCCCTGCATCAACGGTGAGCAACAGTAGATAATGCTGGTTAGTTTGCATGCAACCAAACAATCCACGTGGAAAGAAATGTGGAGAATGGCAGATGATGTTAGAATGGTCTGATCAGACAACAATGAATATGTGTCATTCTGAGCTGCCAACGGTTAAAATGATTGCACACAGAATATACACCATGCATGTAACCTGCATCCACCCCTACTGCCAACTAGGTTTAAGTAGTTTGGGTCTGTGGTCTGTAGATATAAGACACACATATGTGCAGAATCTCAAGCCTCAGGAGTGGTGCATTGTCCGCTTCAAATCTAAAATAATTAGTATTATAAGTTCCTAGTAAAGGAGAGTAAAGATTTTGTAAATGCTGTTCGTTGCAGTGTAGCATGTGGAACAAATCTAGATGCGCATGCATCTGTATGTCACGCGCGGCATGCACTGAGAGGAAGGACAGGCTGCAGCGCACGTTGTCTTAATGATGACCCATTATCAGAATTCTTCAGTGGTGACTGTGAATTGGTTGAGATGGAGTTCATTGTTGCCCTCATTGTGATTTCAGACAGCTGCAGCATTGAGCTCCACACTGACTGTTACACAAAAACAAGTAACTGATGAAAGACAGAGGGAGAAAACAACAGTAGGGTGATTCTGGTATGTGTTGTGTGCATCATCCTCTCTTTCCACAGTGTGTGAGGTGGGTGGCATCAGAGGTGTGATTGCTGCAAGATGTCTGATAACAGCTGAACCTGTCAGTGCCAACTGCCCAAACAAAAGCCAGAGGGGTGGCCTCTAGTAGGGGTGGTACGCATGTTTTGGCACTGGGTCACCGCACGTAGGCACAAGAGGGGCACCTACAGCCCCTTTGGACCAGACAGGCTGGTCTGAACATGTCTGAAAGGACACACAGGAATAGACAGGCTTTAGGAATCAGATGGCAGAGAAGTTTAAAGTCATACTCCCCAAAGATTTTAACGTGAACTGTTGACCAAGGAGCAAAACCAGGAAAATTGTCACTCCAGTTGTTTTCACATACCTGTGTGTCGTGTGGTTGATTTGCTTCCTTTTTTCCTGTTTTCTGTGTCATGTTGTTGGGTTTTTCTTTGTGTTCACCTTGTTTACATCTGCTCTGTCTAGTGTTTCTTGTCTCAATTCTAATGCTGTCTTGTTTTATTTTGGTATCTGCTTCTCCTTTTTTGCTCATATTCTCGTCTTCTCATCTCTGCATTGATTTTCATAATTAAAAAACAGGAGAGCATCATGGTCACATGATTTTTTTCTTCATTTTTAAATGAGTGGTCAAAGTGGTTATTAAAAACATCTTACAACTAGCCCCAATCTATCTGTCAATCCCCCACTCACGTCTTCCCTCACTCATGAACAAGTTCTTGAGCTGCTTAAACTCCTCCACTTGGGTCAGCAACTCATCCCTGACCCGACATGGGCACGCCATCCTTATCTGACTGAGGACCATGGCCACTACAGACACAGCATCCTGTGGCATTTATGATCATTTTTGAGGACATTAATCACGCTTCTTTGGACTCAACTTTGGCTGCTTTTTACAAAGTTGTGGACAAGGAACAACAGGACAATTAACTTGCTCTATGCTAAACTTCCCTTACGGAAGTTTAACCAAAACCTAGTTTACCTATAGCCACAGTACACCCCCCCCCCCCCCCCCCACCCCCGATTCAAAGGCAGCCTGTAACAACTCGCTCCATCAGGAGGTGGTCCCCTGGAATGGAAGATGCTCTCAGAGATTATCTCAATTTTTGTGCAGATATGTTAACAAGCCATGAGTCATGCAGGAAGTCAAAGCTTTCCTCAACAGGAAGAATGTACGGATAGGGAGGTGATGAAGGCAGCACAGCAGGAGGTGAAAACTTTGTGTGAGGAAAGAAAAGGATATCTACAGGGGAGATGAAGCAGAAGCTCAAGGACAACAGCATGAGGAAGGTCTGGGAAGGTGTAAAAACCATCACAGGCCACAGCATTAAGAACAGAGTCATGGGTGGGGACAGTGGAAAGAGCGAATGAACTGAACAACTTTTTTAACTAGTTCAATCAGGCTATGCCAGCCCCCATCTTTCAATACACCTCCCTCCAGACATCACAGCCACCCTCTCCTCCTCCTCCCCCACTACAACACAGACTCCTCCAAGCATTGCTGCAGACCAGGTCAGGGTTCAAGTGAGGAAGCTTCATCCCTGGAAAGCAGCGGGTCTGGACAAGGTGTGCCCCCGACTGCTGAAGGCCTGCGCTGCTGAACTGGGTGAATCACTTCAATGGAGCTTCAGTGTCAGTCTGCAACTGGGGAGTGTGCCCATTCTCCATCATTTCAGTTTCTAAGAATGACAGCCTAGTGAATTGATGGTTCCAACTGTTCCAACTGTTGGCCGTAGTACATCAAGCTGAAGGGCATCACATCTGACACTGTGATCAGCAGCACCAGAGTATCCCAGGGGACGATCCTGGCCCCTCTAATTTTTACCCTGTACACTGCAGACTTCTGCTACAACTCTGAGCTGTGTCACATTCAGAGGTTCCTTGATGACACAGCTATTGTGGGGTGTGTGAGGGATCGCAGAGAGGAGCCTGTGAGGGATTTTGCTGTCTGGTGCCACAGGAACCACCTGCAGCTCAACACTTCAAAGACCAAGTAGCTGGTCATTGACTTTGGGAAGTCTAGGTCTTCCCAAGGTCAAGGTCACCACTGGTTCTAATGGAGGGAGTTGAGGTAGAGGCCATAGACTCTTACACATACCTTGGACTGTGACTGGACAGCAAGCTGGACTAGACATGCAACACTGTTCACCTGTACAGGAAGGGGCAAAGCAGGCAGAACTTCCTGAGGAGGTATCAGTTTTTTAAAATCTGCAGGAAACTCCTGCAGATGTGGATGTTTTATTAGTCCATCATAGCAAGTGCCAGGAGGAAAGGGTGCATAGGGACAGCAGCCTGAGACTGACCCAAAACCAAGACAGTCCTACAACACCCAGTCTTCATGAACTCAGGGCGAATCTCATCCACCCCAGGGGCCCAGGGAGTTGTTTAGCTACTTCAGTGACCTTACCCAAGAGATGAACGAGTCGTCCCCCTCATCCCCAGACTCTGTTTCCTCAACAGAAGACATGGACTATATTCACAGAAATAAGCACACTTATGGACATCCTTATGTTCGAACATGGTGTTTGTTATGGACAGACCGTGGTTTACACAGAAGTCTAATAACAGAACACCACTTGGTTTCAGATCAGTCAGGCCGTTCCTCGCAGTGACGTCCCTCCAGGTCTCACTGTTGCTGCCCATATGAGCGTTCAAGTCTCCCAGTAGGAAGATGGAGTCACAACATGGAGCACCCTTGAGCACCCACCCCAGCCTGGTCAGGTCCCACAGGCTAAGGCCCGGCCACCAGGTGCTACCCCTCGACTACCCTGTCCAGGTATGTCTCCAGGACCAATTAAATTTGGGAAACCCTGTCAGGGGACAAAAGTCGCCCAAAAACATAATCCCTTGGATCCCTGGGACACACAAACTCCTCTGCCACGATAAGGTGACAATCCACAAGGAGGGTTATGCAACCTGCATACAGTGTTATATTTAAAGCAGGCATATATATACTGTACATCTTCCGATGGTGACTTTACAATAAAGTCCTTGTCATTATAAACAATTGATAAATGGATCTAAAATGCATCATATAAAATGTTAACTGTTGTTAACATTTTATTGTGCTACTGCAATAATCACAAGAAAAAAAAATTTTTTTCAGCTGCAGCTGTCATATCAGTTATGGTTGAACCACATTTTTGGAAGCAACAATGATTTTATTTGTGATCTCTTTTTGTGCAACCTTATATGTCTTATCTTAAATTTCTAATTGACTCCTACTGTATTCAGCCATTGCTTTTGTTCTATTGTTTTGTTCTTACTCCTTTGCTTTTTTATTTTAACCAAT